>JAXIVD010000490.1:32500-100000 GCA_036785275.1 Cancer borealis
CTAAACTCTGCAGTGTACCGTGTTAGGCCCCACACCCTCCCTGTCCTCAGGTGCACCCGCTGCCTTCTGTTTGGCCATGGCAACGCCTCCTGCAACGGCAAAAACCGCTGTGGGAGGTGCAGTGGTTACCATGATGCCGAGGTTTGTACCCGGCCCGAAACATGCCTTTTCTGTGATGGCAACCACCGCCCCACCTACAGGCAGTGCCCGGCATACCTTCAGGCACTGCAACTACAGCAGCTCCAACATGAGTCTGACCACACTATAATGGAGGTTAAGCGTAAGCTGAGGGGCATCCGCCCAGGGTCCTTCAGACCAACTTCCTCACCAGAGGAGAATACAACACCTCCTCAGGCACCCCCACCTGCACCTGCCCCACAACCAGCCCCTCCCAAGCCACTTAGCCCTAAGGTCACAATAATTCCTTTGGCTGCCCAGGACTGCTCCACCCCTCAACGCCCATCCACTAACCTATGCACACCCCAAACACCCAAATCCCTGAGGGGCCGTCGCTCTCCCAGGCGTCGGCCAAAACCCCCCTCTTGCCCCAGCTCTCCTAGGAGGGATACCCGTTTACAGGAGGTATTCCTTCTCCCCACACCCCTACCACCTCACCCTCTACCCCAACCCACTCCTATCCCACCTCATACTGCTCCTCGCCTACTTCAACCCATTCCTCCCCCACCTCAACCCACACCTCCCCAGCCTGAACTCCAGCCCCATGCCACACAGCCAGCAGCCCAGCAGCCCCTGCCCTCACAGGGCAGTGCATGCCTTGAGCCTCCTACGGCACCTTCACAGGCCCAGCATGATTCGGGTCTCTCCTTATCTGCCTTCATTATGGGATTAGCACCACTTGCACTTAAATTTATCAATCTTCTCCTAACAGGTTACAGCCTTCAAGAAAGCCTCCTCCAGTGCTTGCCAGGACTATTCTCATTCTTCACATCACTCACGCAGTGAATTCTGTTCTCCCCTCTCACTTCATATTCTGGAATGCCCGGTCCCTGTACTGGAAACTTCCAGTCTTTAAAACCACACTGTCTTCCTATTCACCTCTTGTTGTTGGTGTCTGTGAGACGTGGCTCACTGACGCATTCTCCCCTTCCTTCCCCAACTATTCTTCTTACAGAGTGGACAGGGGGGCAGGCGGAGGAGGAGGCGGCCTGCTACTGCTTGTCCACCAATCCCTCTCTTCTAGCCTCCTCACTATCACTCCCTACCCCGGGGGCAGACTAGAGTACCTGGGGGTGACTATTACCTTTAACTCAGGGCCCCTTCAGATCCTTTTAATTTACAACCCATGCTTGGATATCTCCCTTCAGGAGTTCCAGCATTTGTTTTCACAGCTTTCCTCCCCAGCCTTAATAATGGATGATTTTAACGCCCATCACGACTTCTGGGAACCAGCCCTCCCCAGGAGCCGAAGAAACCGTTCGGGTCTGGCCCTCTCGACCTTCCTGGCAGACAGTGCAACTTTCTCTCTCCTTACTCCACCTGGCCTCCCTACCAGGACCAATCCAGTTTCAGGGAACCCCTCTACCTTGGACCTTTGCCTGGGGAATGGCCCTCTCCTCCTCACCACTATAACAACTGGCCCTTACATGGGGAGCGACCACCTTCCTGTTGTCATTTCCTTCCCTTCAATACCAACACCCCCCCCTTCATCACGCAGACCTCGTTGGTCCTTTAAAAAGGGAGACTGGGGCTCTTTTCAAAAAGAGATTAATTCAAAAACTCCTCCCACCATCCTCCCTTCACAAAGTCAAATTCAATACCTTACAGACACCTTGGTGGATGTAGGGTCCCACCACTTTCACCTCGTCACTTCCCGTCCCTCCCGCTCCTTCCGGGTCCCCTGGTGGTCCCGAAGGTGTGCAGCAGCCCTTCAGGCCAAACGACATGCCTTTGACATGTGGCGTAAGAATCCCATCCCTCCCCTTCGCAGTCGCTTCAGACTTTTAGAGGCCCAGTGCAAGCGTGTTATTCTTGATGAGAAACGTTCTGCGTGGGCCTCCTTTTGTGCCTCCCTGTCCTTTTCTTCCTCAGTCTCCCAGGCTTGGTCTTTTTTCAGGAAGATGGTTCACCCTCAGCCCCCTCTTACCTTCCCGTTAACTAGTAACGGTGTCCTCCTTGTCAACAACGTCCAAAAAGCCGAGTGCCTTGCCTCCAACATACACACTGTCCTCGGCTCCCCTGACCCTATACCTCCACCTGTGTTACCTCCTTCTTCACACGGCCACACAATTAGCACAGCTATAACTCCCCAGGAGCTTTCATCAGCTTTACAAGCACTGTCTGCTGGGAAGGCGACGGGGCCGGACAATGTCCCGAATGAGTTTCTTCGCCGCCTCCCAGATCCTCTGATCTTCCTCCTCCTGAACGTGTTCAACGCCAGCTGGCAATCTGGCACGTTCCCTTCTGTGTGGCGTAATGCCATCACAATTCCTATTCTCAAACCTGGCAAGGACCCGTCGGAGGCTTCATCCTACAGGCCCATCAGTCTACTCTCTAACTTCAGTAAGGTATTAGAACACATAGTGCATGACAGACTAACATGGTGGTTGGAACACAAACACCTTCTTCCCCCTAACATGTTTGGCTTCCGTCCTCACCGGGGCACCCTGGATGCCCTGCTCCAGCTAGAGCACCACATTCAGGAAGGATTTAACCACAAGCAATTCACTCTGGTAGCTTTTCTTGATCTCAAAGGAGCTTTTGACTCCTCTTCACATAATGCCATTATTGAAAAACTTTCCCGCCTGGGACTCAATGGTTCCCCACTCAATTGGGTTCAGTCCTTCCTGTCTTCCAGGTCCTTCTCTCTGGTGATAGGTAACTCCTACTCTAGGTCTTACCCAGTCACCAGAGGTGTCCCACAGGGTTCTCCTCTCAGTCCTCTCCTTTTCAATGTCTTACTTTCAGACTTTCCCTCTTCTCCATGCACACATGCACTCTTATATGCTGATGACATTTCCCTCCTTTCCTCTGCTTCCACTATCCAGGAGGCTCAACTTAACCTTCAACGTGGGCTTGATGCCATAGACTCTTGGACATCACGTTGGGGCCTAACGGTGAGTGCCCAGAATTCTAGCCTTCTGTGCTTCACCAGAAGGCGAATACCCAACATACCTGTGGTCACCATCAAAGGTTCACCCATTCCCTTCAAAACCCAACATAAGTTTCTAGGTATAGTAGTGGACGGCCCCCGTCTAACCTGGAGCCGTCACATACACTACCTGGTGACCTCATGTCTTAAAAGACTAAATTTAATGAAGTCCCTGGCAGGGGTCAAGTGGGGTGCGGACAGGCATACCCTCCTTCGTTTCTATTGTACCTATATCCGGAGTCGCTTAGACTACGGATGTGAGGTTTATGGGGCGGCCTCACCTTCACTTCTCCATAAACTGGATGTCATACAAAACACAGCCATGCGTATAGCCCTGGGAGCTTTCAGGTCCTCCCCAGTCACAGCCCTTCAGGCAGAATCCTCCCTATCCTCACTGTCACACCGACGCTCCACCCTCCTTGTCCGCACCTACACCAAACTTGCATCCTCACCTAGCTGCCACGCCCTCCACTCCCTCCTCCTCCGACAGAGTAGGGCACCACTTCTTGGCCCCCTACCATATCAAGCCCACACACCATTTGTAGAAAGAGCCCTCTCCTTCTTTGCCTCCCTCCGGGTGACCCCCCCCTCCTTTCTCACTCTCGAGAAGACTTCCCCTTTGGGCCCTTGGTTTCCCCTTTCCCCCTTAATATCCTTGACACTGCACACAGACACACAATGGTCAAAGGCACACTGTCCGGTGCAGGGCAGGATAATTTTCAACAACCTCCTGCACACTCACTACCACAACTCCCTCCACATATACACTGACGGCTCCCGCCTCCCAACACCTCCCTCTGTTGGAGCTGCTATGTATGTCCCAGTACGTAACACTGCCACTGCCTGGAGGCTTCCGGCCTCTGCCTCCATTCTGACAGCAGAACTCTTCGCCATCAGAGAGGGCCTCAGGTTTGCCACCACACTCACCTCCCCTTGCTCAGTCACTCTCTTCTCAGACTCCCTCTCAGCCCTCCAACTCATCCGGCGCCACCGCCCTAAAACACACCACTCCCTCTGCTTCACCATTCACCACTTTCTTCTCCAACTGTCCTCTTCTGGCTTCTCCATCCACCCTCAGTGGGTCCCCTCACACGTCGGCATCATGGGTAATACAGTGGCCGACAGAGCGGCAGCGGAAGCACACTCCCACCCCTTCCCCATACACCTCCCCACTGACCAGACTGACTCACTGACTAACCTCCACACAGCCTGTAGACTACACTGGGACACAGACCTGACTAACGCCCTACAGTACACCTCACTTGGACGCATTAGACAAGACACACGACACCACTGGTGGACCTACTCCCCCAGCCGTGCCCTTGACACTGCCGTCACCAGACTCAGAGTTGGACACAGCCGCCTAAACTCCCACCTACACAAGCTGGGCATGACTGATGACCCCCACTGCCCTTGGTGCCCTACACAACCAGACACCCCAGAACACCTCCTACTTCACTGTCCTCGTCACCACTCCCACCGCATGGCACTCCTTCACTCACTGTCGTCTCTCCACATCCGCAGACCAACAATAACAGACATCCTAGGTGGCTCTCAAGATCCTGGCCTGGCCTTCAAAGTACTCAAACACACCAGGACCTTCCTCCAAAGGACAGGTCAACTCAACAGGATCTGATCCACTCATTCATCTGCAACCTGCACTTTTGGGGCACTAGAGGCTGTGGCACCACAGCCTGCACGGCCCCATCAAATTCCCAAGAAGAAGAAGAAGAAAGGCGAAGAGCCTGGATGACGGTATAATTGACCTTCCCTAAGTTCCCTGATTATCCTCCATTATGAGCAGCAGAACCTCAACAGGTTATGGGCCCAGTACACGCCTGATATTCAATGGAGACGAAGCTAAGTACGAACTGTGGGAGGTGAAGTTTAAGGGATACCTGCGGGTACAGAAACTACACGGGGTGCTGACAGACGCCACCCCTGATACCGAGAAAAATGCCCAAGTTTTTGCTGAACTGGTGCAAATACTAGATGACAAGAGTATTAACCTCATTATAAGAGATGCAGAGGATGACGGTAAGAAGGCATTGGAAATCCTAAGAAGCCATTATGTTGGCACCAGTAAGCCTAGAATAATTTCATTGTATCACGAGCTTTGTTCTCTGAAGATGGATATAGAAGTTGAAACTGCCACTGACTATATGATTCGTGCTGAAACTGCAGCCACTTCACTTAAGACTGCAGGAGAGAGTATCAGTGATAGCTTATTGATTGCAATGTTACTGAAAGGCCTACCTCCAAGCTATAAGACTTTTTGTACTGTAGTTACACAGAAAGATAAAATGATGACTTTTGCAGAATTCAAAGTTGCCTTAAGGAGCTTTGAAGAGTCTGAAAAATGCCAGGCTACCCCTTCAGATGGGGACAGTGTAATGAAGTTCAATAGCAGAGTAAAAGTTAAAATAATTTGTTATTCATGTGGAAAAGAAGGACACAGAAGTTTTCAATGTAGGAGCAAAGACAAGACATTGAAAACCAACTGATGGTGTGATTACTGTAAATCCAGCACTCATGATACTGACTTTTGTAGGAATAAAAATTCAGTTAAGTCTGTGAACAAAGTGGAGGAAGATTCTCAAGAGCATGATGATGGTGCTCACAATTTTGTATTCAAGGCAAATGAACAATCCCTTGACCCAATAAAAGGAAACATCTTATTGGTAGATTGTGGTGCTACAACACATATTGTCACTGATAAGTCCAAATTCATCAGATTTAATGATAACTTTGAACCGGAGAACCATGTCATTGAACTAGCGGATGGGAGCAGAACAAATGGTGCTGTTCAAGGAAAGGGTGATGCCATAGTAAAAATGTATGACAGTAACGGAAAGTTAAGAAAAGGCATTCTGCAAAATGCCCTGTACGTGCCCTCTTTCACCCATGACATCTTCTCTGTCCAAGCAGCCACGGAGATGGGAACGTCAGTCACTTTTTCTCAAAATGATGCTGAACTGAAGACTATGGATGGCACAACATTTCCCATTGAGAAAAAGAAGAAGTTATATTTCATTAATAATGTTCAACCAAACCGAGAAGGAAGGCATTCAGCGGAAGAGTGGCATAAAATTCTCGGACACTGTAACAAGAAGGATGTGATGAAATTAGAAAAGGTTGTTGATGGAATGACCATTATTGGAGAAGAAATGTTTGATTGTGAAACATACATCTTGGGAAAAATGGCCCAATACAGAAACAGAAACCCAGACACAAGAGCTACTGAAATTCTTCACTTAGTGCACTGTGACCTATCAGGCCCTATTGTTCCCACTTGTAGGGGAGAATTCAAGTATATGATGTCATTTGTTGATGATTATTCTGGCGTAATGAAAGTATATTTATTGAAGAGTAAGACTGACACAGTGGCAGCAGCAGAAAAGTTAATTGCATCTATGTCACCATATGGAACTGTGAAGCGTTTGAGGACAGACAATGGCACAGAGTTTACTTCTGAAACCTTCAGATCCCTTATGATAAGAAACCACATAAAACAGGAGTTTTCAGCCCCATACTCACCTCACCAAAATGGAACAGTGGAAAGATCTTGGAGAACCCTGAGTGAGATGGCCAGATGCCTGATCCTTGAAAGCAAGTTACCAAGGGAGTTATGGACCTATGCCGTGAAAACTGCTGCAAAAATCAGGAACCGGTGCTATAACCCAAGGACTGGCAAGACTCCAATTGAAATTTTGACAGGAAGAAAACCGAACCTGAGTAACATGCACAAATTTGGGACAGTTTGCTATGCATACCTACAAAATAAGAAGAAGTTTGATGCTCGCTGTGAAAAAGGTATATTTGTAGGATATGATGAAGAAAGTCCAGCTTATTTTGTGTATCTCCCTGAGAAAAATGAAGTAAAGAAAGTAAGATGTGTAAGATTCACTGAGAAATTTGAACAGGATCTGGGAGAGCATGATGACTATGTGCATGTGTACCCAAGGTCAAAATCACAAGAGGTGGATGAGCAGGTGGAAGAAGACAATAAAAAGGAAGACAATGTACAAGAAGGGAGTGAAAGCCAAGAAGAAAGAAGAAGATATCCTCAGAGACAGAGGAATAAGCCAAAACACCTAGAAGATTACGATGAAGGAGACGAGGACGATGAAGGTACCAAGAGTATGGTGCATTTTTGCTACATACAAGGTTGCTGACGTCCCACAAACGTACGAGGATGCAATCTCATCAAAGAACTCTCACTCTTGGAAAAGGGCCATGGAAGAAGAAATTCAAGCTTTGAAGGACAACGACACATACGAGTTAACCCTATTACCAGAAGGAAGAAGAGTGGTAGGAGGAAAGTGGGTGTATACAGTAAAGAACAGTCATGACAGTGGTGAAAGATTCAAAGCCAGGTATGTAGCAAAAGGGTACTCTCAGGTGCAAGGTATTGACTTTCAAGAAACATTCTCACCAACAACCAAACTTACATCTATTAGAATGTTGATGCAGTTTGCAGTTCAGAACAATATGACTGTTGGTCAGATGGATGTAAAGACTGCCTACCTGAATGCTGATATAGACTGTGAAATTTTCCTGGAACAGCCACAGGGTTTTGTTGTGACCAATGAGAAGGGGGAAGCACTTGTATGTAAACTTTAAAAATCTTTGTATGGTCTTAAACAGAGTGGCAGAAATTGGTACAACTTATTACACAAATGCTTGCTTGAGGAAGACTTTATTCAATCACAAGCTGATTATTGTCTGTACACAAAAATTAGGGAGGATTCAACCACTATAATCTTATTTTGGGTAGATGATATCATTATTGTTGGTAGTAGTAGGACAGCATTGAACAGTGTCAAGGAGTGTCTTAGTGATAAGTTCAAAATGAAGGATATGGGAAGGCTGAACTGGTTTTTGGGTATAGAATTTATCTTTGGGGATGACTGTATCATGATGAACCAAAGGGAGCATTGTGAAAAAATGTTAACCAAGTTTAATATGAGTGATTGCAAACCTAAGGCCATCCCATGTGATCCAAGCATTGTAAAGATGACAAATGATAATTCTAAAGAACTAGATGATCCCAAATTGTACAGAAAAATAGTTGGAAGTCTGATATATGTAATGACAGGCACAAGACCAGACTTATGCTATGTTGTCACAAAGTTATCTCAACACATGGCAAGACCAACACAAGCACACTTGGGCCTTGCTAAACATGTCCTGAGATATATCAAGGGTACACTTAATTACACTCTTAAGTTCTCTAAGTCGTGTCACCCATTGGAGCTTGTTGGGTTTTGTGATGCTGACTGGGGCGCATCAGAGGATAGGCGCAGCATTTCAGGCTATACCTTCCAGCTAAGCAAGTGTGGGCCATTAATATCATGGAAGAGTAAGAAACAAAATACAGTAGCTCTGTCAACATGTGAAGCAGAGTACATGGCCATAACAAATACTATGCAGGAGGGTAATTTCCTAAGGCAATTGTATTCTGATATGAATGGTTGTAACAAGGAGGCTGTGTTACTGTATGTGGACAATCAAGGGGCTCTAGCCTTAGCTAAAAATCCTGTACACCATCAGAGGTCAAAACACATAGATATAAGGTATCACTTCATTCGCTCTGAGATAGAACAAGGTATCACAGATTTGAGATACATTCCGTCTGAAGAGAATATATCGGATATGTTCACCAAACCAGTTACAAAGAATAAGATGATTAAATTTGGTGTTGTAAAGGGAGAAACTTAAGTTTAAGAGGGGGTGTTAAGGAATTAGTAAACTTTAGTTTCTTAGTTTTATTTATGATTATGTGTATCATTATTATATTATGTTTTCTTTTGATATATGTTTGTGGCCAAAATATGTTTAGACCTGTACCCACTGATCAGAGGCTTGTAAACAACCGGTGATTCAAAGGAGTAAAAGGCGAAGAGCCTGGATGACGGTATAATTGACCTTCCCTAAGTTCCCTGATTATCCTCCATTATGAGCAGCAGAACCTCAACAGGTTATGGGCCCAGTACACGCCTGATATTCAATGGAGACGAAGCTAAGTACGAACTGTGGGAGGTGAAGTTTAAGGGATACCTGCGGGTACAGAAACTACACGGGGTGCTGACAGACAGACGCCACCCCTGATACCGAGAAAAATGCCCAAGTTTTTGCTGAACTGGTGCAAGTACTAGATGACAAGAGTATTAACCTCATTATAAGAGATGCAGAGGATGACGGTAAGAAGGCATTGGAAATCCTAAGAAGCCATTATGTTGGCACCAGTAAGCCTAGAATAATTTCATTGTATCACGAGCTTTGTTCTCTGAAGATGAATATAGAAGTTGAAACTGCCACTGACTATATGATTCGTGCTGAAACTGCAGCCACTTCACTTAAGACTGCAGGAGAGAGTATCAGTGACAGCTTATTGATTGCAATGTTACTGAAAGGCCTACCTCCAAGCTATAAGACTTTTTGTACTGTAGTTACACAGAAAGATAAAATGATGACTTTTGCAGAATTCAAAGTTGCCTTAAGGAGCTTTGAAGAGTCTGAAAAATGCCAGGCTACCCCTTCAGATGGGGACAGTGTAATGAAGTTCAATAGCAGAGTAAAAGTTAAAATAATTTGTTATTCATGTGGAAAAGAAGGACACAGAAGTTTTCAATGTAGGAGCAAAGACAAGACATTGAAAACCAACTGATGGTGTGATTACTGTAAATCCAGCACTCATGATACTGACTTTTGTAGGAATAAAAATTCAGTTAAGTCTGTGAACAAAGTGGAGGAAGATTCTCAAGAGCATGATGATGGTGCTCACAATTTTGTATTCAAGGCAAATGAACAATCCCTTGACCCAATAAAAGGAAACATCTTATTGGTAGATTGTGGTGCTACAACACATATTGTCACTGATAAGTCCAAATTCATCAGATTTAATGATAACTTTGAACCGGAGAACCATGTCATTGAACTAGCGGATGGGAGCAGAACAAATGGTGCTGTTCAAGGAAAGGGTGATGCCATAGTAAAAATGTATGACAGTAACGGAAAGTTAAGAAAAGGCATTCTGCAAAATGCCCTGTACGTGCCCTCTTTCACCCATGACATCTTCTCTGTCCAAGCAGCCACGGAGATGGGAACGTCAGTCACTTTTTCTCAAAATGATGCTGAACTGAAGACTATGGATGGCACAACATTTCCCATTGAGAAAAAGAAGAAGTTATATTTCATTAATAATGTTCAACCAAACCGAGAAGGAAGGCATTCAGCGGAAGAGTGGCATAAAATTCTCGGACACTGTAACAAGAAGGATGTGATGAAATTAGAAAAGGTTGTTGATGGAATGACCATTATTGGAGAAGAAATGTTTGATTGTGAAACATACATCTTGGGAAAAATGGCCCAATACAGAAACAGAAACCCAGACACAAGAGCTACTGAAATTCTTCACTTAGTGCACTGTGACCTATCAGGCCCTATTGTTCCCACTTGTAGGGGAGAATTCAAGTATATGATGTCATTTGTTGATGATTATTCTGGCGTAATGAAAGTATATTTATTGAAGAGTAAGACTGACACAGTGGCAGCAGCAGAAAAGTTAATTGCATCTATGTCACCATATGGAACTGTGAAGCGTTTGAGGACGGACAATGGCACAGAGTTTACTTCTGAAACCTTCAGATCCCTTATGATAAGAAACCACATAAAACAGGAGTTTTCAGCCCCATACTCACCTCACCAAAATGGAACAGTGGAAAGATCTTGGAGAACCCTGAGTGAGATGGCCAGATGCCTGATCCTTGAAAGCAAGTTACCAAGGGAGTTATGGACCTATGCCGTGAAAACTGCTGCAAAAATCAGGAACCGGTGCTATAACCCAAGGACTGGCAAGACTCCAATTGAAATTTTGACAGGAAGAAAACCGAACCTGAGTAACATGCACAAATTTGGGACAGTTTGCTATGCATACCTACAAAATAAGAAGAAGTTTGATGCTCGCTGTGAAAAAGGTATATTTGTAGGATATGATGAAGAAAGTCCAGCTTATTTTGTGTATCTCCCTGAGAAAAATGAAGTAAAGAAAGTAAGATGTGTAAGATTCACTGAGAAATTTGAACAGGATCTGGGAGAGCATGATGACTATGTGCATGTGTACCCAAGGTCAAAATCACAAGAGGTGGATGAGCAGGTGGAAGAAGACAATAAAAAGGAAGACAATGTACAAGAAGGGAGTGAAAGCCAAGAAGAAAGAAGAAGATATCCTCAGAGACAGAGGAATAAGCCAAAACACCTAGAAGATTACGATGAAGGAGACGAGGACGATGAAGGTACCAAGAGTATGGTGCATTTTTGCTACATACAAGGTTGCTGACGTCCCACAAACGTACGAGGATGCAATCTCATCAAAGAACTCTCACTCTTGGAAAAGGGCCATGGAAGAAGAAATTCAAGCTTTGAAGGACAACGACACATACGAGTTAACCCTATTACCAGAAGGAAGAAGAGTGGTAGGAGGAAAGTGGGTGTATACAGTAAAGAACAGTCATGACAGTGGTGAAAGATTCAAAGCCAGGTATGTAGCAAAAGGGTACTCTCAGGTGCAAGGTATTGACTTTCAAGAAACATTCTCACCAACAACCAAACTCACATCTATTAGAATGTTGATGCAGTTTGCAGTTCAGAACAATATGACTGTTGGTCAGATGGATGTAAAGACTGCCTACCTGAATGCTGATATAGACTGTGAAATTTTCCTGGAACAGCCACAGGGTTTTGTTGTGACCAATGAGAAGGGGGAAGCACTTGTATGTAAACTTTAAAAATCTTTGTATGGTCTTAAACAGAGTGGCAGAAATTGGTACAACTTATTACACAAATGCTTGCTTGAGGAAGACTTTATTCAATCACAAGCTGATTATTGTCTGTACACAAAAATTAGGGAGGATTCAACCACTATAATCTTATTTTGGGTAGATGATATCATTATTGTTGGTAGTAGTAGGACAGCATTGAACAGTGTCAAGGAGTGTCTTAGTGATAAGTTCAAAATGAAGGATATGGGAAGGCTGAACTGGTTTTTGGGTATAGAATTTATCTTTGGGGATGACTGTATCATGATGAACCAAAGGGAGCATTGTGAAAAAATGTTAACCAAGTTTAATATGAGTGATTGCAAACCTAAGGCCATCCCATGTGATCCAAGCATTGTAAAGATGACAAATGATAATTCTAAAGAACTAGATGATCCCAAATTGTACAGAAAAATAGTTGGAAGTCTGATATATGTAATGACAGGCACAAGACCAGACTTATGCTATGTTGTCACAAAGTTATCTCAACACATGGCAAGACCAACACAAGCACACTTGGGCCTTGCTAAACATGTCCTGAGATATATCAAGGGTACACTTAATTACACTCTTAAGTTCTCTAAGTCGTGTCACCCATTGGAGCTTGTTGGGTTTTGTGATGCTGACTGGGGCGCATCAGAGGATAGGCGCAGCATTTCAGGCTATACCTTCCAGCTAAGCAAGTGTGGGCCATTAATATCATGGAAGAGTAAGAAACAAAATACAGTAGCTCTGTCAACATGTGAAGCAGAGTACATGGCCATAACAAATACTATGCAGGAGGGTAATTTCCTAAGGCAATTGTATTCTGATATGAATGGTTGTAACAAGGAGGCTGTGTTACTGTATGTGGACAATCAAGGGGCTCTAGCCTTAGCTAAAAATCCTGTACACCATCAGAGGTCAAAACACATAGATATAAGGTATCACTTCATTCGCTCTGAGATAGAACAAGGTATCACAGATTTGAGATACATTCCGTCTGAAGAGAATATATCGGATATGTTCACCAAACCAGTTACAAAGAATAAGATGATTAAATTTGGTGTTGTAAAGGGAGAAACTTAAGTTTAAGAGGGGGTGTTAAGGAATTAGTAAACTTTAGTTTCTTAGTTTTATTTATGATTATGTGTATCATTATTATATTATGTTTTCTTTTGATATATGTTTGTGGCCAAAATATGTTTAGACCTGTACCCACTGATCAGAGGCTTGTAAACAACCGGTGATTCAAAGGAGTAAAAGGCGAAGAGCCTGGATGACGGTATAATTGACCTTCCCTAAGTTCCCTGATTATCCTCCATTATGAGCAGCAGAACCTCAACAGGTTATGGGCCCAGTACACGCCTGATATTCAATGGAGACGAAGCTAAGTACGAACTGTGGGAGGTGAAGTTTAAGGGATACCTGCGGGTACAGAAACTACACGGGGTGCTGACAGACAGACGCCACCCCTGATACCGAGAAAAATGCCCAAGTTTTTGCTGAACTGGTGCAAGTACTAGATGACAAGAGTATTAACCTCATTATAAGAGATGCAGAGGATGACGGTAAGAAGGCATTGGAAATCCTAAGAAGCCATTATGTTGGCACCAGTAAGCCTAGAATAATTTCATTGTATCACGAGCTTTGTTCTCTGAAGATGAATATAGAAGTTGAAACTGCCACTGACTATATGATTCGTGCTGAAACTGCAGCCACTTCACTTAAGACTGCAGGAGAGAGTATCAGTGACAGCTTATTGATTGCAATGTTACTGAAAGGCCTACCTCCAAGCTATAAGACTTTTTGTACTGTAGTTACACAGAAAGATAAAATGATGACTTTTGCAGAATTCAAAGTTGCCTTAAGGAGCTTTGAAGAGTCTGAAAAATGCCAGGCTACCCCTTCAGATGGGGACAGTGTAATGAAGTTCAATAGCAGAGTAAAAGTTAAAATAATTTGTTATTCATGTGGAAAAGAAGGACACAGAAGTTTTCAATGTAGGAGCAAAGACAAGACATTGAAAACCAACTGATGGTGTGATTACTGTAAATCCAGCACTCATGATACTGACTTTTGTAGGAATAAAAATTCAGTTAAGTCTGTGAACAAAGTGGAGGAAGATTCTCAAGAGCATGATGATGGTGCTCACAATTTTGTATTCAAGGCAAATGAACAATCCCTTGACCCAATAAAAGGAAACATCTTATTGGTAGATTGTGGTGCTACAACACATATTGTCACTGATAAGTCCAAATTCATCAGATTTAATGATAACTTTGAACCGGAGAACCATGTCATTGAACTAGCGGATGGGAGCAGAACAAATGGTGCTGTTCAAGGAAAGGGTGATGCCATAGTAAAAATGTATGACAGTAACGGAAAGTTAAGAAAAGGCATTCTGCAAAATGCCCTGTACGTGCCCTCTTTCACCCATGACATCTTCTCTGTCCAAGCAGCCACGGAGATGGGAACGTCAGTCACTTTTTCTCAAAATGATGCTGAACTGAAGACTATGGATGGCACAACATTTCCCATTGAGAAAAAGAAGAAGTTATATTTCATTAATAATGTTCAACCAAACCGAGAAGGAAGGCATTCAGCGGAAGAGTGGCATAAAATTCTCGGACACTGTAACAAGAAGGATGTGATGAAATTAGAAAAGGTTGTTGATGGAATGACCATTATTGGAGAAGAAATGTTTGATTGTGAAACATACATCTTGGGAAAAATGGCCCAATACAGAAACAGAAACCCAGACACAAGAGCTACTGAAATTCTTCACTTAGTGCACTGTGACCTATCAGGCCCTATTGTTCCCACTTGTAGGGGAGAATTCAAGTATATGATGTCATTTGTTGATGATTATTCTGGCGTAATGAAAGTATATTTATTGAAGAGTAAGACTGACACAGTGGCAGCAGCAGAAAAGTTAATTGCATCTATGTCACCATATGGAACTGTGAAGCGTTTGAGGACGGACAATGGCACAGAGTTTACTTCTGAAACCTTCAGATCCCTTATGATAAGAAACCACATAAAACAGGAGTTTTCAGCCCCATACTCACCTCACCAAAATGGAACAGTGGAAAGATCTTGGAGAACCCTGAGTGAGATGGCCAGATGCCTGATCCTTGAAAGCAAGTTACCAAGGGAGTTATGGACCTATGCCGTGAAAACTGCTGCAAAAATCAGGAACCGGTGCTATAACCCAAGGACTGGCAAGACTCCAATTGAAATTTTGACAGGAAGAAAACCGAACCTGAGTAACATGCACAAATTTGGGACAGTTTGCTATGCATACCTACAAAATAAGAAGAAGTTTGATGCTCGCTGTGAAAAAGGTATATTTGTAGGATATGATGAAGAAAGTCCAGCTTATTTTGTGTATCTCCCTGAGAAAAATGAAGTAAAGAAAGTA
This sequence comes from Cancer borealis, assembly GCA_036785275.1. NCBI lineage: Eukaryota > Metazoa > Arthropoda > Malacostraca > Decapoda > Cancridae > Cancer > Cancer borealis. The sequence goes on from JAXIVD010000490.1 coordinate 47,832, forward strand.
AGATGTGTAAGATTCACTGAGAAATTTGAACAGGATCTGGGAGAGCATGATGACTATGTGCATGTGTACCCAAGGTCAAAATCACAAGAGGTGGATGAGCAGGTGGAAGAAGACAATAAAAAGGAAGACAATGTACAAGAAGGGAGTGAAAGCCAAGAAGAAAGAAGAAGATATCCTCAGAGACAGAGGAATAAGCCAAAACACCTAGAAGATTACGATGAAGGAGACGAGGACGATGAAGGTACCAAGAGTATGGTGCATTTTTGCTACATACAAGGTTGCTGACGTCCCACAAACGTACGAGGATGCAATCTCATCAAAGAACTCTCACTCTTGGAAAAGGGCCATGGAAGAAGAAATTCAAGCTTTGAAGGACAACGACACATACGAGTTAACCCTATTACCAGAAGGAAGAAGAGTGGTAGGAGGAAAGTGGGTGTATACAGTAAAGAACAGTCATGACAGTGGTGAAAGATTCAAAGCCAGGTATGTAGCAAAAGGGTACTCTCAGGTGCAAGGTATTGACTTTCAAGAAACATTCTCACCAACAACCAAACTCACATCTATTAGAATGTTGATGCAGTTTGCAGTTCAGAACAATATGACTGTTGGTCAGATGGATGTAAAGACTGCCTACCTGAATGCTGATATAGACTGTGAAATTTTCCTGGAACAGCCACAGGGTTTTGTTGTGACCAATGAGAAGGGGGAAGCACTTGTATGTAAACTTTAAAAATCTTTGTATGGTCTTAAACAGAGTGGCAGAAATTGGTACAACTTATTACACAAATGCTTGCTTGAGGAAGACTTTATTCAATCACAAGCTGATTATTGTCTGTACACAAAAATTAGGGAGGATTCAACCACTATAATCTTATTTTGGGTAGATGATATCATTATTGTTGGTAGTAGTAGGACAGCATTGAACAGTGTCAAGGAGTGTCTTAGTGATAAGTTCAAAATGAAGGATATGGGAAGGCTGAACTGGTTTTTGGGTATAGAATTTATCTTTGGGGATGACTGTATCATGATGAACCAAAGGGAGCATTGTGAAAAAATGTTAACCAAGTTTAATATGAGTGATTGCAAACCTAAGGCCATCCCATGTGATCCAAGCATTGTAAAGATGACAAATGATAATTCTAAAGAACTAGATGATCCCAAATTGTACAGAAAAATAGTTGGAAGTCTGATATATGTAATGACAGGCACAAGACCAGACTTATGCTATGTTGTCACAAAGTTATCTCAACACATGGCAAGACCAACACAAGCACACTTGGGCCTTGCTAAACATGTCCTGAGATATATCAAGGGTACACTTAATTACACTCTTAAGTTCTCTAAGTCGTGTCACCCATTGGAGCTTGTTGGGTTTTGTGATGCTGACTGGGGCGCATCAGAGGATAGGCGCAGCATTTCAGGCTATACCTTCCAGCTAAGCAAGTGTGGGCCATTAATATCATGGAAGAGTAAGAAACAAAATACAGTAGCTCTGTCAACATGTGAAGCAGAGTACATGGCCATAACAAATACTATGCAGGAGGGTAATTTCCTAAGGCAATTGTATTCTGATATGAATGGTTGTAACAAGGAGGCTGTGTTACTGTATGTGGACAATCAAGGGGCTCTAGCCTTAGCTAAAAATCCTGTACACCATCAGAGGTCAAAACACATAGATATAAGGTATCACTTCATTCGCTCTGAGATAGAACAAGGTATCACAGATTTGAGATACATTCCGTCTGAAGAGAATATATCGGATATGTTCACCAAACCAATTACAAAGAATAAGATGATTAAATTTGGTGTTGTAAAGGGAGAAACTTAAGTTTAAGAGGGGGTGTTAAGGAATTAGTAAACTTTAGTTTCTTAGTTTTATTTATGATTATGTGTATCATTATTATATTATGTTTTCTTTTGATATATGTTTGTGGCCAAAATATGTTTAGACCTGTACCCACTGATCAGAGGCTTGTAAACAACCGGTGATTCAAAGGAGTAAAAGGCGAAGAGCCTGGATGACGGTATAATTGACCTTCCCTAAGTTCCCTGATTATCCTCCATTATGAGCAGCAGAACCTCAACAGGTTATGGGCCCAGTACACGCCTGATATTCAATGGAGACGAAGCTAAGTACGAACTGTGGGAGGTGAAGTTTAAGGGATACCTGCGGGTACAGAAACTACACGGGGTGCTGACAGACAGACGCCACCCCTGATACCGAGAAAAATGCCCAAGTTTTTGCTGAACTGGTGCAAGTACTAGATGACAAGAGTATTAACCTCATTATAAGAGATGCAGAGGATGACGGTAAGAAGGCATTGGAAATCCTAAGAAGCCATTATGTTGGCACCAGTAAGCCTAGAATAATTTCATTGTATCACGAGCTTTGTTCTCTGAAGATGGATATAGAAGTTGAAACTGCCACTGACTATATGATTCGTGCTGAAACTGCAGCCACTTCACTTAAGACTGCAGGAGAGAGTATCAGTGACAGCTTATTGATTGCAATGTTACTGAAAGGCCTACCTCCAAGCTATAAGACTTTTTGTACTGTAGTTACACAGAAAGATAAAATGATGACTTTTGCAGAATTCAAAGTTGCCTTAAGGAGCTTTGAAGAGTCTGAAAAATGCCAGGCTACCCCTTCAGATGGGGACAGTGTAATGAAGTTCAATAGCAGAGTAAAAGTTAAAATAATTTGTTATTCATGTGGAAAAGAAGGACACAGAAGTTTTCAATGTAGGAGCAAAGACAAGACATTGAAAACCAACTGATGGTGTGATTACTGTAAATCCAGCACTCATGATACTGACTTTTGTAGGAATAAAAATTCAGTTAAGTCTGTGAACAAAGTGGAGGAAGATTCTCAAGAGCATGATGATGGTGCTCACAATTTTGTATTCAAGGCAAATGAACAATCCCTTGACCCAATAAAAGGAAACATCTTATTGGTAGATTGTGGTGCTACAACACATATTGTCACTGATAAGTCCAAATTCATCAGATTTAATGATAACTTTGAACCGGAGAACCATGTCATTGAACTAGCGGATGGGAGCAGAACAAATGGTGCTGTTCAAGGAAAGGGTGATGCCATAGTAAAAATGTATGACAGTAACGGAAAGTTAAGAAAAGGCATTCTGCAAAATGCCCTGTACGTGCCCTCTTTCACCCATGACATCTTCTCTGTCCAAGCAGCCACGGAGATGGGAACGTCAGTCACTTTTTCTCAAAATGATGCTGAACTGAAGACTATGGATGGCACAACATTTCCCATTGAGAAAAAGAAGAAGTTATATTTCATTAATAATGTTCAACCAAACCGAGAAGGAAGGCATTCAGCGGAAGAGTGGCATAAAATTCTCGGACACTGTAACAAGAAGGATGTGATGAAATTAGAAAAGGTTGTTGATGGAATGACCATTATTGGAGAAGAAATGTTTGATTGTGAAACATACATCTTGGGAAAAATGGCCCAATACAGAAACAGAAACCCAGACACAAGAGCTACTGAAATTCTTCACTTAGTGCACTGTGACCTATCAGGCCCTATTGTTCCCACTTGTAGGGGAGAATTCAAGTATATGATGTCATTTGTTGATGATTATTCTGGCGTAATGAAAGTATATTTATTGAAGAGTAAGACTGACACAGTGGCAGCAGCAGAAAAGTTAATTGCATCTATGTCACCATATGGAACTGTGAAGCGTTTGAGGACGGACAATGGCACAGAGTTTACTTCTGAAACCTTCAGATCCCTTATGATAAGAAACCACATAAAACAGGAGTTTTCAGCCCCATACTCACCTCACCAAAATGGAACAGTGGAAAGATCTTGGAGAACCCTGAGTGAGATGGCCAGATGCCTGATCCTTGAAAGCAAGTTACCAAGGGAGTTATGGACCTATGCCGTGAAAACTGCTGCAAAAATCAGGAACCGGTGCTATAACCCAAGGACTGGCAAGACTCCAATTGAAATTTTGACAGGAAGAAAACCGAACCTGAGTAACATGCACAAATTTGGGACAGTTTGCTATGCATACCTACAAAATAAGAAGAAGTTTGATGCTCGCTGTGAAAAAGGTATATTTGTAGGATATGATGAAGAAAGTCCAGCTTATTTTGTGTATCTCCCTGAGAAAAATGAAGTAAAGAAAGTAAGATGTGTAAGATTCACTGAGAAATTTGAACAGGATCTGGGAGAGCATGATGACTATGTGCATGTGTACCCAAGGTCAAAATCACAAGAGGTGGATGAGCAGGTGGAAGAAGACAATAAAAAGGAAGACAATGTACAAGAAGGGAGTGAAAGCCAAGAAGAAAGAAGAAGATATCCTCAGAGACAGAGGAATAAGCCAAAACACCTAGAAGATTACGATGAAGGAGACGAGGACGATGAAGGTACCAAGAGTATGGTGCATTTTTGCTACATACAAGGTTGCTGACGTCCCACAAACGTACGAGGATGCAATCTCATCAAAGAACTCTCACTCTTGGAAAAGGGCCATGGAAGAAGAAATTCAAGCTTTGAAGGACAACGACACATACGAGTTAACCCTATTACCAGAAGGAAGAAGAGTGGTAGGAGGAAAGTGGGTGTATACAGTAAAGAACAGTCATGACAGTGGTGAAAGATTCAAAGCCAGGTATGTAGCAAAAGGGTACTCTCAGGTGCAAGGTATTGACTTTCAAGAAACATTCTCACCAACAACCAAACTCACATCTATTAGAATGTTGATGCAGTTTGCAGTTCAGAACAATATGACTGTTGGTCAGATGGATGTAAAGACTGCCTACCTGAATGCTGATATAGACTGTGAAATTTTCCTGGAACAGCCACAGGGTTTTGTTGTGACCAATGAGAAGGGGGAAGCACTTGTATGTAAACTTTAAAAATCTTTGTATGGTCTTAAACAGAGTGGCAGAAATTGGTACAACTTATTACACAAATGCTTGCTTGAGGAAGACTTTATTCAATCACAAGCTGATTATTGTCTGTACACAAAAATTAGGGAGGATTCAACCACTATAATCTTATTTTGGGTAGATGATATCATTATTGTTGGTAGTAGTAGGACAGCATTGAACAGTGTCAAGGAGTGTCTTAGTGATAAGTTCAAAATGAAGGATATGGGAAGGCTGAACTGGTTTTTGGGTATAGAATTTGTCTTTGGGGATGACTGTATCATGATGAACCAAAGGGAGCATTGTGAAAAAATGTTAACCAAGTTTAATATGAGTGATTGCAAACCTAAGGCCATCCCATGTGATCCAAGCATTGTAAAGATGACAAATGATAATTCTAAAGAACTAGATGATCCCAAATTGTACAGAAAAATAGTTGGAAGTCTGATATATGTAATGACAGGCACAAGACCAGACTTATGCTATGTTGTCACAAAGTTATCTCAACACATGGCAAGACCAACACAAGCACACTTGGGCCTTGCTAAACATGTCCTGAGATATATCAAGGGTACACTTAATTACACTCTTAAGTTCTCTAAGTCGTGTCACCCATTGGAGCTTGTTGGGTTTTGTGATGCTGACTGGGGCGCATCAGAGGATAGGCGCAGCATTTCAGGCTATACCTTCCAGCTAAGCAAGTGTGGGCCATTAATATCATGGAAGAGTAAGAAACAAAATACAGTAGCTCTGTCAACATGTGAAGCAGAGTACATGGCCATAACAAATACTATGCAGGAGGGTAATTTCCTAAGGCAATTGTATTCTGATATGAATGGTTGTAACAAGGAGGCTGTGTTACTGTATGTGGACAATCAAGGGGCTCTAGCCTTAGCTAAAAATCCTGTACACCATCAGAGGTCAAAACACATAGATATAAGGTATCACTTCATTCGCTCTGAGATAGAACAAGGTATCACAGATTTGAGATACATTCCGTCTGAAGAGAATATATCGGATATGTTCACCAAACCAATTACAAAGAATAAGATGATTAAATTTGGTGTTGTAAAGGGAGAAACTTAAGTTTAAGAGGGGGTGTTAAGGAATTAGTAAACTTTAGTTTCTTAGTTTTATTTATGATTATGTGTATCATTATTATATTATGTTTTCTTTTGATATATGTTTGTGGCCAAAATATGTTTAGACCTGTACCCACTGATCAGAGGCTTGTAAACAACCGGTGATTCAAAGGAGTAAAAGGCGAAGAGCCTGGATGACGGTATAATTGACCTTCCCTAAGTTCCCTGATTATCCTCCATTATGAGCAGCAGAACCTCAACAGGTTATGGGCCCAGTACACGCCTGATATTCAATGGAGACGAAGCTAAGTACGAACTGTGGGAGGTGAAGTTTAAGGGATACCTGCGGGTACAGAAACTACACGGGGTGCTGACAGACAGACGCCACCCCTGATACCGAGAAAAATGCCCAAGTTTTTGCTGAACTGGTGCAAGTACTAGATGACAAGAGTATTAACCTCATTATAAGAGATGCAGAGGATGACGGTAAGAAGGCATTGGAAATCCTAAGAAGCCATTATGTTGGCACCAGTAAGCCTAGAATAATTTCATTGTATCACGAGCTTTGTTCTCTGAAGATGGATATAGAAGTTGAAACTGCCACTGACTATATGATTCGTGCTGAAACTGCAGCCACTTCACTTAAGACTGCAGGAGAGAGTATCAGTGACAGCTTATTGATTGCAATGTTACTGAAAGGCCTACCTCCAAGCTATAAGACTTTTTGTACTGTAGTTACACAGAAAGATAAAATGATGACTTTTGCAGAATTCAAAGTTGCCTTAAGGAGCTTTGAAGAGTCTGAAAAATGCCAGGCTACCCCTTCAGATGGGGACAGTGTAATGAAGTTCAATAGCAGAGTAAAAGTTAAAATAATTTGTTATTCATGTGGAAAAGAAGGACACAGAAGTTTTCAATGTAGGAGCAAAGACAAGACATTGAAAACCAACTGATGGTGTGATTACTGTAAATCCAGCACTCATGATACTGACTTTTGTAGGAATAAAAATTCAGTTAAGTCTGTGAACAAAGTGGAGGAAGATTCTCAAGAGCATGATGATGGTGCTCACAATTTTGTATTCAAGGCAAATGAACAATCCCTTGACCCAATAAAAGGAAACATCTTATTGGTAGATTGTGGTGCTACAACACATATTGTCACTGATAAGTCCAAATTCATCAGATTTAATGATAACTTTGAACCGGAGAACCATGTCATTGAACTAGCGGATGGGAGCAGAACAAATGGTGCTGTTCAAGGAAAGGGTGATGCCATAGTAAAAATGTATGACAGTAACGGAAAGTTAAGAAAAGGCATTCTGCAAAATGCCCTGTACGTGCCCTCTTTCACCCATGACATCTTCTCTGTCCAAGCAGCCACGGAGATGGGAACGTCAGTCACTTTTTCTCAAAATGATGCTGAACTGAAGACTATGGATGGCACAACATTTCCCATTGAGAAAAAGAAGAAGTTATATTTCATTAATAATGTTCAACCAAACCGAGAAGGAAGGCATTCAGCGGAAGAGTGGCATAAAATTCTCGGACACTGTAACAAGAAGGATGTGATGAAATTAGAAAAGGTTGTTGATGGAATGACCATTATTGGAGAAGAAATGTTTGATTGTGAAACATACATCTTGGGAAAAATGGCCCAATACAGAAACAGAAACCCAGACACAAGAGCTACTGAAATTCTTCACTTAGTGCACTGTGACCTATCAGGCCCTATTGTTCCCACTTGTAGGGGAGAATTCAAGTATATGATGTCATTTGTTGATGATTATTCTGGCGTAATGAAAGTATATTTATTGAAGAGTAAGACTGACACAGTGGCAGCAGCAGAAAAGTTAATTGCATCTATGTCACCATATGGAACTGTGAAGCGTTTGAGGACGGACAATGGCACAGAGTTTACTTCTGAAACCTTCAGATCCCTTATGATAAGAAACCACATAAAACAGGAGTTTTCAGCCCCATACTCACCTCACCAAAATGGAACAGTGGAAAGATCTTGGAGAACCCTGAGTGAGATGGCCAGATGCCTGATCCTTGAAAGCAAGTTACCAAGGGAGTTATGGACCTATGCCGTGAAAACTGCTGCAAAAATCAGGAACCGGTGCTATAACCCAAGGACTGGCAAGACTCCAATTGAAATTTTGACAGGAAGAAAACCGAACCTGAGTAACATGCACAAATTTGGGACAGTTTGCTATGCATACCTACAAAATAAGAAGAAGTTTGATGCTCGCTGTGAAAAAGGTATATTTGTAGGATATGATGAAGAAAGTCCAGCTTATTTTGTGTATCTCCCTGAGAAAAATGAAGTAAAGAAAGTAAGATGTGTAAGATTCACTGAGAAATTTGAACAGGATCTGGGAGAGCATGATGACTATGTGCATGTGTACCCAAGGTCAAAATCACAAGAGGTGGATGAGCAGGTGGAAGAAGACAATAAAAAGGAAGACAATGTACAAGAAGGGAGTGAAAGCCAAGAAGAAAGAAGAAGATATCCTCAGAGACAGAGGAATAAGCCAAAACACCTAGAAGATTACGATGAAGGAGACGAGGACGATGAAGGTACCAAGAGTATGGTGCATTTTTGCTACATACAAGGTTGCTGACGTCCCACAAACGTACGAGGATGCAATCTCATCAAAGAACTCTCACTCTTGGAAAAGGGCCATGGAAGAAGAAATTCAAGCTTTGAAGGACAACGACACATACGAGTTAACCCTATTACCAGAAGGAAGAAGAGTGGTAGGAGGAAAGTGGGTGTATACAGTAAAGAACAGTCATGACAGTGGTGAAAGATTCAAAGCCAGGTATGTAGCAAAAGGGTACTCTCAGGTGCAAGGTATTGACTTTCAAGAAACATTCTCACCAACAACCAAACTCACATCTATTAGAATGTTGATGCAGTTTGCAGTTCAGAACAATATGACTGTTGGTCAGATGGATGTAAAGACTGCCTACCTGAATGCTGATATAGACTGTGAAATTTTCCTGGAACAGCCACAGGGTTTTGTTGTGACCAATGAGAAGGGGGAAGCACTTGTATGTAAACTTTAAAAATCTTTGTATGGTCTTAAACAGAGTGGCAGAAATTGGTACAACTTATTACACAAATGCTTGCTTGAGGAAGACTTTATTCAATCACAAGCTGATTATTGTCTGTACACAAAAATTAGGGAGGATTCAACCACTATAATCTTATTTTGGGTAGATGATATCATTATTGTTGGTAGTAGTAGGACAGCATTGAACAGTGTCAAGGAGTGTCTTAGTGATAAGTTCAAAATGAAGGATATGGGAAGGCTGAACTGGTTTTTGGGTATAGAATTTGTCTTTGGGGATGACTGTATCATGATGAACCAAAGGGAGCATTGTGAAAAAATGTTAACCAAGTTTAATATGAGTGATTGCAAACCTAAGGCCATCCCATGTGATCCAAGCATTGTAAAGATGACAAATGATAATTCTAAAGAACTAGATGATCCCAAATTGTACAGAAAAATAGTTGGAAGTCTGATATATGTAATGACAGGCACAAGACCAGACTTATGCTATGTTGTCACAAAGTTATCTCAACACATGGCAAGACCAACACAAGCACACTTGGGCCTTGCTAAACATGTCCTGAGATATATCAAGGGTACACTTAATTACACTCTTAAGTTCTCTAAGTCGTGTCACCCATTGGAGCTTGTTGGGTTTTGTGATGCTGACTGGGGCGCATCAGAGGATAGGCGCAGCATTTCAGGCTATACCTTCCAGCTAAGCAAGTGTGGGCCATTAATATCATGGAAGAGTAAGAAACAAAATACAGTAGCTCTGTCAACATGTGAAGCAGAGTACATGGCCATAACAAATACTATGCAGGAGGGTAATTTCCTAAGGCAATTGTATTCTGATATGAATGGTTGTAACAAGGAGGCTGTGTTACTGTATGTGGACAATCAAGGGGCTCTAGCCTTAGCTAAAAATCCTGTACACCATCAGAGGTCAAAACACATAGATATAAGGTATCACTTCATTCGCTCTGAGATAGAACAAGGTATCACAGATTTGAGATACATTCCGTCTGAAGAGAATATATCGGATATGTTCACCAAACCAATTACAAAGAATAAGATGATTAAATTTGGTGTTGTAAAGGGAGAAACTTAAGTTTAAGAGGGGGTGTTAAGGAATTAGTAAACTTTAGTTTCTTAGTTTTATTTATGATTATGTGTATCATTATTATATTATGTTTTCTTTTGATATATGTTTGTGGCCAAAATATGTTTAGACCTGTACCCACTGATCAGAGGCTTGTAAACAACCGGTGATTCAAAGGAGTAAAAGGCGAAGAGCCTGGATGACGGTATAATTGACCTTCCCTAAGTTCCCTGATTATCCTCCATTATGAGCAGCAGAACCTCAACAGGTTATGGGCCCAGTACACGCCTGATATTCAATGGAGACGAAGCTAAGTACGAACTGTGGGAGGTGAAGTTTAAGGGATACCTGCGGGTACAGAAACTACACGGGGTGCTGACAGACAGACGCCACCCCTGATACCGAGAAAAATGCCCAAGTTTTTGCTGAACTGGTGCAAGTACTAGATGACAAGAGTATTAACCTCATTATAAGAGATGCAGAGGATGACGGTAAGAAGGCATTGGAAATCCTAAGAAGCCATTATGTTGGCACCAGTAAGCCTAGAATAATTTCATTGTATCACGAGCTTTGTTCTCTGAAGATGAATATAGAAGTTGAAACTGCCACTGACTATATGATTCGTGCTGAAACTGCAGCCACTTCACTTAAGACTGCAGGAGAGAGTATCAGTGACAGCTTATTGATTGCAATGTTACTGAAAGGCCTACCTCCAAGCTATAAGACTTTTTGTACTGTAGTTACACAGAAAGATAAAATGATGACTTTTGCAGAATTCAAAGTTGCCTTAAGGAGCTTTGAAGAGTCTGAAAAATGCCAGGCTACCCCTTCAGATGGGGACAGTGTAATGAAGTTCAATAGCAGAGTAAAAGTTAAAATAATTTGTTATTCATGTGGAAAAGAAGGACACAGAAGTTTTCAATGTAGGAGCAAAGACAAGACATTGAAAACCAACTGATGGTGTGATTACTGTAAATCCAGCACTCATGATACTGACTTTTGTAGGAATAAAAATTCAGTTAAGTCTGTGAACAAAGTGGAGGAAGATTCTCAAGAGCATGATGATGGTGCTCACAATTTTGTATTCAAGGCAAATGAACAATCCCTTGACCCAATAAAAGGAAACATCTTATTGGTAGATTGTGGTGCTACAACACATATTGTCACTGATAAGTCCAAATTCATCAGATTTAATGATAACTTTGAACCGGAGAACCATGTCATTGAACTAGCGGATGGGAGCAGAACAAATGGTGCTGTTCAAGGAAAGGGTGATGCCATAGTAAAAATGTATGACAGTAACGGAAAGTTAAGAAAAGGCATTCTGCAAAATGCCCTGTACGTGCCCTCTTTCACCCATGACATCTTCTCTGTCCAAGCAGCCACGGAGATGGGAACGTCAGTCACTTTTTCTCAAAATGATGCTGAACTGAAGACTATGGATGGCACAACATTTCCCATTGAGAAAAAGAAGAAGTTATATTTCATTAATAATGTTCAACCAAACCGAGAAGGAAGGCATTCAGCGGAAGAGTGGCATAAAATTCTCGGACACTGTAACAAGAAGGATGTGATGAAATTAGAAAAGGTTGTTGATGGAATGACCATTATTGGAGAAGAAATGTTTGATTGTGAAACATACATCTTGGGAAAAATGGCCCAATACAGAAACAGAAACCCAGACACAAGAGCTACTGAAATTCTTCACTTAGTGCACTGTGACCTATCAGGCCCTATTGTTCCCACTTGTAGGGGAGAATTCAAGTATATGATGTCATTTGTTGATGATTATTCTGGCGTAATGAAAGTATATTTATTGAAGAGTAAGACTGACACAGTGGCAGCAGCAGAAAAGTTAATTGCATCTATGTCACCATATGGAACTGTGAAGCGTTTGAGGACGGACAATGGCACAGAGTTTACTTCTGAAACCTTCAGATCCCTTATGATAAGAAACCACATAAAACAGGAGTTTTCAGCCCCATACTCACCTCACCAAAATGGAACAGTGGAAAGATCTTGGAGAACCCTGAGTGAGATGGCCAGATGCCTGATCCTTGAAAGCAAGTTACCAAGGGAGTTATGGACCTATGCCGTGAAAACTGCTGCAAAAATCAGGAACCGGTGCTATAACCCAAGGACTGGCAAGACTCCAATTGAAATTTTGACAGGAAGAAAACCGAACCTGAGTAACATGCACAAATTTGGGACAGTTTGCTATGCATACCTACAAAATAAGAAGAAGTTTGATGCTCGCTGTGAAAAAGGTATATTTGTAGGATATGATGAAGAAAGTCCAGCTTATTTTGTGTATCTCCCTGAGAAAAATGAAGTAAAGAAAGTAAGATGTGTAAGATTCACTGAGAAATTTGAACAGGATCTGGGAGAGCATGATGACTATGTGCATGTGTACCCAAGGTCAAAATCACAAGAGGTGGATGAGCAGGTGGAAGAAGACAATAAAAAGGAAGACAATGTACAAGAAGGGAGTGAAAGCCAAGAAGAAAGAAGAAGATATCCTCAGAGACAGAGGAATAAGCCAAAACACCTAGAAGATTACGATGAAGGAGACGAGGACGATGAAGGTACCAAGAGTATGGTGCATTTTTGCTACATACAAGGTTGCTGACGTCCCACAAACGTACGAGGATGCAATCTCATCAAAGAACTCTCACTCTTGGAAAAGGGCCATGGAAGAAGAAATTCAAGCTTTGAAGGACAACGACACATACGAGTTAACCCTATTACCAGAAGGAAGAAGAGTGGTAGGAGGAAAGTGGGTGTATACAGTAAAGAACAGTCATGACAGTGGTGAAAGATTCAAAGCCAGGTATGTAGCAAAAGGGTACTCTCAGATGCAAGGTATTGACTTTCAAGAAACATTCTCACCAACAACCAAACTCACATCTATTAGAATGTTGATGCAGTTTGCAGTTCAGAACAATATGACTGTTGGTCAGATGGATGTAAAGACTGCCTACCTGAATGCTGATATAGACTGTGAAATTTTCCTGGAACAGCCACAGGGTTTTGTTGTGACCAATGAGAAGGGGGAAGCACTTGTATGTAAACTTTAAAAATCTTTGTATGGTCTTAAACAGAGTGGCAGAAATTGGTACAACTTATTACACAAATGCTTGCTTGAGGAAGACTTTATTCAATCACAAGCTGATTATTGTCTGTACACAAAAATTAGGGAGGATTCAACCACTATAATCTTATTTTGGGTAGATGATATCATTATTGTTGGTAGTAGTAGGACAGCATTGAACAGTGTCAAGGAGTGTCTTAGTGATAAGTTCAAAATGAAGGATATGGGAAGGCTGAACTGGTTTTTGGGTATAGAATTTGTCTTTGGGGATGACTGTATCATGATGAACCAAAGGGAGCATTGTGAAAAAATGTTAACCAAGTTTAATATGAGTGATTGCAAACCTAAGGCCATCCCATGTGATCCAAGCATTGTAAAGATGACAAATGATAATTCTAAAGAACTAGATGATCCCAAATTGTACAGAAAAATAGTTGGAAGTCTGATATATGTAATGACAGGCACAAGACCAGACTTATGCTATGTTGTCACAAAGTTATCTCAACACATGGCAAGACCAACACAAGCACACTTGGGCCTTGCTAAACATGTCCTGAGATATATCAAGGGTACACTTAATTACACTCTTAAGTTCTCTAAGTCGTGTCACCCATTGGAGCTTGTTGGGTTTTGTGATGCTGACTGGGGCGCATCAGAGGATAGGCGCAGCATTTCAGGCTATACCTTCCAGCTAAGCAAGTGTGGGCCATTAATATCATGGAAGAGTAAGAAACAAAATACAGTAGCTCTGTCAACATGTGAAGCAGAGTACATGGCCATAACAAATACTATGCAGGAGGGTAATTTCCTAAGGCAATTGTATTCTGATATGAATGGTTGTAACAAGGAGGCTGTGTTACTGTATGTGGACAATCAAGGGGCTCTAGCCTTAGCTAAAAATCCTGTACACCATCAGAGGTCAAAACACATAGATATAAGGTATCACTTCATTCGCTCTGAGATAGAACAAGGTATCACAGATTTGAGATACATTCCGTCTGAAGAGAATATATCGGATATGTTCACCAAACCAATTACAAAGAATAAGATGATTAAATTTGGTGTTGTAAAGGGAGAAACTTAAGTTTAAGAGGGGGTGTTAAGGAATTAGTAAACTTTAGTTTCTTAGTTTTATTTATGATTATGTGTATCATTATTATATTATGTTTTCTTTTGATATATGTTTGTGGCCAAAATATGTTTAGACCTGTACCCACTGATCAGAGGCTTGTAAACAACCGGTGATTCAAAGGAGTAAAAGGCGAAGAGCCTGGATGACGGTATAATTGACCTTCCCTAAGTTCCCTGATTATCCTCCATTATGAGCAGCAGAACCTCAACAGGTTATGGGCCCAGTACACGCCTGATATTCAATGGAGACGAAGCTAAGTACGAACTGTGGGAGGTGAAGTTTAAGGGATACCTGCGGGTACAGAAACTACACGGGGTGCTGACAGACAGACGCCACCCCTGATACCGAGAAAAATGCCCAAGTTTTTGCTGAACTGGTGCAAGTACTAGATGACAAGAGTATTAACCTCATTATAAGAGATGCAGAGGATGACGGTAAGAAGGCATTGGAAATCCTAAGAAGCCATTATGTTGGCACCAGTAAGCCTAGAATAATTTCATTGTATCACGAGCTTTGTTCTCTGAAGATGGATATAGAAGTTGAAACTGCCACTGACTATATGATTCGTGCTGAAACTGCAGCCACTTCACTTAAGACTGCAGGAGAGAGTATCAGTGACAGCTTATTGATTGCAATGTTACTGAAAGGCCTACCTCCAAGCTATAAGACTTTTTGTACTGTAGTTACACAGAAAGATAAAATGATGACTTTTGCAGAATTCAAAGTTGCCTTAAGGAGCTTTGAAGAGTCTGAAAAATGCCAGGCTACCCCTTCAGATGGGGACAGTGTAATGAAGTTCAATAGCAGAGTAAAAGTTAAAATAATTTGTTATTCATGTGGAAAAGAAGGACACAGAAGTTTTCAATGTAGGAGCAAAGACAAGACATTGAAAACCAACTGATGGTGTGATTACTGTAAATCCAGCACTCATGATACTGACTTTTGTAGGAATAAAAATTCAGTTAAGTCTGTGAACAAAGTGGAGGAAGATTCTCAAGAGCATGATGATGGTGCTCACAATTTTGTATTCAAGGCAAATGAACAATCCCTTGACCCAATAAAAGGAAACATCTTATTGGTAGATTGTGGTGCTACAACACATATTGTCACTGATAAGTCCAAATTCATCAGATTTAATGATAACTTTGAACCGGAGAACCATGTCATTGAACTAGCGGATGGGAGCAGAACAAATGGTGCTGTTCAAGGAAAGGGTGATGCCATAGTAAAAATGTATGACAGTAACGGAAAGTTAAGAAAAGGCATTCTGCAAAATGCCCTGTACGTGCCCTCTTTCACCCATGACATCTTCTCTGTCCAAGCAGCCACGGAGATGGGAACGTCAGTCACTTTTTCTCAAAATGATGCTGAACTGAAGACTATGGATGGCACAACATTTCCCATTGAGAAAAAGAAGAAGTTATATTTCATTAATAATGTTCAACCAAACCGAGAAGGAAGGCATTCAGCGGAAGAGTGGCATAAAATTCTCGGACACTGTAACAAGAAGGATGTGATGAAATTAGAAAAGGTTGTTGATGGAATGACCATTATTGGAGAAGAAATGTTTGATTGTGAAACATACATCTTGGGAAAAATGGCCCAATACAGAAACAGAAACCCAGACACAAGAGCTACTGAAATTCTTCACTTAGTGCACTGTGACCTATCAGGCCCTATTGTTCCCACTTGTAGGGGAGAATTCAAGTATATGATGTCATTTGTTGATGATTATTCTGGCGTAATGAAAGTATATTTATTGAAGAGTAAGACTGACACAGTGGCAGCAGCAGAAAAGTTAATTGCATCTATGTCACCATATGGAACTGTGAAGCGTTTGAGGACGGACAATGGCACAGAGTTTACTTCTGAAACCTTCAGATCCCTTATGATAAGAAACCACATAAAACAGGAGTTTTCAGCCCCATACTCACCTCACCAAAATGGAACAGTGGAAAGATCTTGGAGAACCCTGAGTGAGATGGCCAGATGCCTGATCCTTGAAAGCAAGTTACCAAGGGAGTTATGGACCTATGCCGTGAAAACTGCTGCAAAAATCAGGAACCGGTGCTATAACCCAAGGACTGGCAAGACTCCAATTGAAATTTTGACAGGAAGAAAACCGAACCTGAGTAACATGCACAAATTTGGGACAGTTTGCTATGCATACCTACAAAATAAGAAGAAGTTTGATGCTCGCTGTGAAAAAGGTATATTTGTAGGATATGATGAAGAAAGTCCAGCTTATTTTGTGTATCTCCCTGAGAAAAATGAAGTAAAGAAAGTAAGATGTGTAAGATTCACTGAGAAATTTGAACAGGATCTGGGAGAGCATGATGACTATGTGCATGTGTACCCAAGGTCAAAATCACAAGAGGTGGATGAGCAGGTGGAAGAAGACAATAAAAAGGAAGACAATGTACAAGAAGGGAGTGAAAGCCAAGAAGAAAGAAGAAGATATCCTCAGAGACAGAGGAATAAGCCAAAACACCTAGAAGATTACGATGAAGGAGACGAGGACGATGAAGGTACCAAGAGTATGGTGCATTTTTGCTACATACAAGGTTGCTGACGTCCCACAAACGTACGAGGATGCAATCTCATCAAAGAACTCTCACTCTTGGAAAAGGGCCATGGAAGAAGAAATTCAAGCTTTGAAGGACAACGACACATACGAGTTAACCCTATTACCAGAAGGAAGAAGAGTGGTAGGAGGAAAGTGGGTGTATACAGTAAAGAACAGTCATGACAGTGGTGAAAGATTCAAAGCCAGGTATGTAGCAAAAGGGTACTCTCAGGTGCAAGGTATTGACTTTCAAGAAACATTCTCACCAACAACCAAACTCACATCTATTAGAATGTTGATGCAGTTTGCAGTTCAGAACAATATGACTGTTGGTCAGATGGATGTAAAGACTGCCTACCTGAATGCTGATATAGACTGTGAAATTTTCCTGGAACAGCCACAGGGTTTTGTTGTGACCAATGAGAAGGGGGAAGCACTTGTATGTAAACTTTAAAAATCTTTGTATGGTCTTAAACAGAGTGGCAGAAATTGGTACAACTTATTACACAAATGCTTGCTTGAGGAAGACTTTATTCAATCACAAGCTGATTATTGTCTGTACACAAAAATTAGGGAGGATTCAACCACTATAATCTTATTTTGGGTAGATGATATCATTATTGTTGGTAGTAGTAGGACAGCATTGAACAGTGTCAAGGAGTGTCTTAGTGATAAGTTCAAAATGAAGGATATGGGAAGGCTGAACTGGTTTTTGGGTATAGAATTTGTCTTTGGGGATGACTGTATCATGATGAACCAAAGGGAGCATTGTGAAAAAATGTTAACCAAGTTTAATATGAGTGATTGCAAACCTAAGGCCATCCCATGTGATCCAAGCATTGTAAAGATGACAAATGATAATTCTAAAGAACTAGATGATCCCAAATTGTACAGAAAAATAGTTGGAAGTCTGATATATGTAATGACAGGCACAAGACCAGACTTATGCTATGTTGTCACAAAGTTATCTCAACACATGGCAAGACCAACACAAGCACACTTGGGCCTTGCTAAACATGTCCTGAGATATATCAAGGGTACACTTAATTACACTCTTAAGTTCTCTAAGTCGTGTCACCCATTGGAGCTTGTTGGGTTTTGTGATGCTGACTGGGGCGCATCAGAGGATAGGCGCAGCATTTCAGGCTATACCTTCCAGCTAAGCAAGTGTGGGCCATTAATATCATGGAAGAGTAAGAAACAAAATACAGTAGCTCTGTCAACATGTGAAGCAGAGTACATGGCCATAACAAATACTATGCAGGAGGGTAATTTCCTAAGGCAATTGTATTCTGATATGAATGGTTGTAACAAGGAGGCTGTGTTACTGTATGTGGACAATCAAGGGGCTCTAGCCTTAGCTAAAAATCCTGTACACCATCAGAGGTCAAAACACATAGATATAAGGTATCACTTCATTCGCTCTGAGATAGAACAAGGTATCACAGATTTGAGATACATTCCGTCTGAAGAGAATATATCGGATATGTTCACCAAACCAATTACAAAGAATAAGATGATTAAATTTGGTGTTGTAAAGGGAGAAACTTAAGTTTAAGAGGGGGTGTTAAGGAATTAGTAAACTTTAGTTTCTTAGTTTTATTTATGATTATGTGTATCATTATTATATTATGTTTTCTTTTGATATATGTTTGTGGCCAAAATATGTTTAGACCTGTACCCACTGATCAGAGGCTTGTAAACAACCGGTGATTCAAAGGAGTAAAAGGCGAAGAGCCTGGATGACGGTATAATTGACCTTCCCTAAGTTCCCTGATTATCCTCCATTATGAGCAGCAGAACCTCAACAGGTTATGGGCCCAGTACACGCCTGATATTCAATGGAGACGAAGCTAAGTACGAACTGTGGGAGGTGAAGTTTAAGGGATACCTGCGGGTACAGAAACTACACGGGGTGCTGACAGACAGACGCCACCCCTGATACCGAGAAAAATGCCCAAGTTTTTGCTGAACTGGTGCAAGTACTAGATGACAAGAGTATTAACCTCATTATAAGAGATGCAGAGGATGACGGTAAGAAGGCATTGGAAATCCTAAGAAGCCATTATGTTGGCACCAGTAAGCCTAGAATAATTTCATTGTATCACGAGCTTTGTTCTCTGAAGATGGATATAGAAGTTGAAACTGCCACTGACTATATGATTCGTGCTGAAACTGCAGCCACTTCACTTAAGACTGCAGGAGAGAGTATCAGTGACAGCTTATTGATTGCAATGTTACTGAAAGGCCTACCTCCAAGCTATAAGACTTTTTGTACTGTAGTTACACAGAAAGATAAAATGATGACTTTTGCAGAATTCAAAGTTGCCTTAAGGAGCTTTGAAGAGTCTGAAAAATGCCAGGCTACCCCTTCAGATGGGGACAGTGTAATGAAGTTCAATAGCAGAGTAAAAGTTAAAATAATTTGTTATTCATGTGGAAAAGAAGGACACAGAAGTTTTCAATGTAGGAGCAAAGACAAGACATTGAAAACCAACTGATGGTGTGATTACTGTAAATCCAGCACTCATGATACTGACTTTTGTAGGAATAAAAATTCAGTTAAGTCTGTGAACAAAGTGGAGGAAGATTCTCAAGAGCATGATGATGGTGCTCACAATTTTGTATTCAAGGCAAATGAACAATCCCTTGACCCAATAAAAGGAAACATCTTATTGGTAGATTGTGGTGCTACAACACATATTGTCACTGATAAGTCCAAATTCATCAGATTTAATGATAACTTTGAACCGGAGAACCATGTCATTGAACTAGCGGATGGGAGCAGAACAAATGGTGCTGTTCAAGGAAAGGGTGATGCCATAGTAAAAATGTATGACAGTAACGGAAAGTTAAGAAAAGGCATTCTGCAAAATGCCCTGTACGTGCCCTCTTTCACCCATGACATCTTCTCTGTCCAAGCAGCCACGGAGATGGGAACGTCAGTCACTTTTTCTCAAAATGATGCTGAACTGAAGACTATGGATGGCACAACATTTCCCATTGAGAAAAAGAAGAAGTTATATTTCATTAATAATGTTCAACCAAACCGAGAAGGAAGGCATTCAGCGGAAGAGTGGCATAAAATTCTCGGACACTGTAACAAGAAGGATGTGATGAAATTAGAAAAGGTTGTTGATGGAATGACCATTATTGGAGAAGAAATGTTTGATTGTGAAACATACATCTTGGGAAAAATGGCCCAATACAGAAACAGAAACCCAGACACAAGAGCTACTGAAATTCTTCACTTAGTGCACTGTGACCTATCAGGCCCTATTGTTCCCACTTGTAGGGGAGAATTCAAGTATATGATGTCATTTGTTGATGATTATTCTGGCGTAATGAAAGTATATTTATTGAAGAGTAAGACTGACACAGTGGCAGCAGCAGAAAAGTTAATTGCATCTATGTCACCATATGGAACTGTGAAGCGTTTGAGGACGGACAATGGCACAGAGTTTACTTCTGAAACCTTCAGATCCCTTATGATAAGAAACCACATAAAACAGGAGTTTTCAGCCCCATACTCACCTCACCAAAATGGAACAGTGGAAAGATCTTGGAGAACCCTGAGTGAGATGGCCAGATGCCTGATCCTTGAAAGCAAGTTACCAAGGGAGTTATGGACCTATGCCGTGAAAACTGCTGCAAAAATCAGGAACCGGTGCTATAACCCAAGGACTGGCAAGACTCCAATTGAAATTTTGACAGGAAGAAAACCGAACCTGAGTAACATGCACAAATTTGGGACAGTTTGCTATGCATACCTACAAAATAAGAAGAAGTTTGATGCTCGCTGTGAAAAAGGTATATTTGTAGGATATGATGAAGAAAGTCCAGCTTATTTTGTGTATCTCCCTGAGAAAAATGAAGTAAAGAAAGTAAGATGTGTAAGATTCACTGAGAAATTTGAACAGGATCTGGGAGAGCATGATGACTATGTGCATGTGTACCCAAGGTCAAAATCACAAGAGGTGGATGAGCAGGTGGAAGAAGACAATAAAAAGGAAGACAATGTACAAGAAGGGAGTGAAAGCCAAGAAGAAAGAAGAAGATATCCTCAGAGACAGAGGAATAAGCCAAAACACCTAGAAGATTACGATGAAGGAGACGAGGACGATGAAGGTACCAAGAGTATGGTGCATTTTTGCTACATACAAGGTTGCTGACGTCCCACAAACGTACGAGGATGCAATCTCATCAAAGAACTCTCACTCTTGGAAAAGGGCCATGGAAGAAGAAATTCAAGCTTTGAAGGACAACGACACATACGAGTTAACCCTATTACCAGAAGGAAGAAGAGTGGTAGGAGGAAAGTGGGTGTATACAGTAAAGAACAGTCATGACAGTGGTGAAAGATTCAAAGCCAGGTATGTAGCAAAAGGGTACTCTCAGGTGCAAGGTATTGACTTTCAAGAAACATTCTCACCAACAACCAAACTCACATCTATTAGAATGTTGATGCAGTTTGCAGTTCAGAACAATATGACTGTTGGTCAGATGGATGTAAAGACTGCCTACCTGAATGCTGATATAGACTGTGAAATTTTCCTGGAACAGCCACAGGGTTTTGTTGTGACCAATGAGAAGGGGGAAGCACTTGTATGTAAACTTTAAAAATCTTTGTATGGTCTTAAACAGAGTGGCAGAAATTGGTACAACTTATTACACAAATGCTTGCTTGAGGAAGACTTTATTCAATCACAAGCTGATTATTGTCTGTACACAAAAATTAGGGAGGATTCAACCACTATAATCTTATTTTGGGTAGATGATATCATTATTGTTGGTAGTAGTAGGACAGCATTGAACAGTGTCAAGGAGTGTCTTAGTGATAAGTTCAAAATGAAGGATATGGGAAGGCTGAACTGGTTTTTGGGTATAGAATTTGTCTTTGGGGATGACTGTATCATGATGAACCAAAGGGAGCATTGTGAAAAAATGTTAACCAAGTTTAATATGAGTGATTGCAAACCTAAGGCCATCCCATGTGATCCAAGCATTGTAAAGATGACAAATGATAATTCTAAAGAACTAGATGATCCCAAATTGTACAGAAAAATAGTTGGAAGTCTGATATATGTAATGACAGGCACAAGACCAGACTTATGCTATGTTGTCACAAAGTTATCTCAACACATGGCAAGACCAACACAAGCACACTTGGGCCTTGCTAAACATGTCCTGAGATATATCAAGGGTACACTTAATTACACTCTTAAGTTCTCTAAGTCGTGTCACCCATTGGAGCTTGTTGGGTTTTGTGATGCTGACTGGGGCGCATCAGAGGATAGGCGCAGCATTTCAGGCTATACCTTCCAGCTAAGCAAGTGTGGGCCATTAATATCATGGAAGAGTAAGAAACAAAATACAGTAGCTCTGTCAACATGTGAAGCAGAGTACATGGCCATAACAAATACTATGCAGGAGGGTAATTTCCTAAGGCAATTGTATTCTGATATGAATGGTTGTAACAAGGAGGCTGTGTTACTGTATGTGGACAATCAAGGGGCTCTAGCCTTAGCTAAAAATCCTGTACACCATCAGAGGTCAAAACACATAGATATAAGGTATCACTTCATTCGCTCTGAGATAGAACAAGGTATCACAGATTTGAGATACATTCCGTCTGAAGAGAATATATCGGATATGTTCACCAAACCAATTACAAAGAATAAGATGATTAAATTTGGTGTTGTAAAGGGAGAAACTTAAGTTTAAGAGGGGGTGTTAAGGAATTAGTAAACTTTAGTTTCTTAGTTTTATTTATGATTATGTGTATCATTATTATATTATGTTTTCTTTTGATATATGTTTGTGGCCAAAATATGTTTAGACCTGTACCCACTGATCAGAGGCTTGTAAACAACCGGTGATTCAAAGGAGTAAAAGGCGAAGAGCCTGGATGACGGTATAATTGACCTTCCCTAAGTTCCCTGATTATCCTCCATTATGAGCAGCAGAACCTCAACAGGTTATGGGCCCAGTACACGCCTGATATTCAATGGAGACGAAGCTAAGTACGAACTGTGGGAGGTGAAGTTTAAGGGATACCTGCGGGTACAGAAACTACACGGGGTGCTGACAGACAGACGCCACCCCTGATACCGAGAAAAATGCCCAAGTTTTTGCTGAACTGGTGCAAGTACTAGATGACAAGAGTATTAACCTCATTATAAGAGATGCAGAGGATGACGGTAAGAAGGCATTGGAAATCCTAAGAAGCCATTATGTTGGCACCAGTAAGCCTAGAATAATTTCATTGTATCACGAGCTTTGTTCTCTGAAGATGGATATAGAAGTTGAAACTGCCACTGACTATATGATTCGTGCTGAAACTGCAGCCACTTCACTTAAGACTGCAGGAGAGAGTATCAGTGACAGCTTATTGATTGCAATGTTACTGAAAGGCCTACCTCCAAGCTATAAGACTTTTTGTACTGTAGTTACACAGAAAGATAAAATGATGACTTTTGCAGAATTCAAAGTTGCCTTAAGGAGCTTTGAAGAGTCTGAAAAATGCCAGGCTACCCCTTCAGATGGGGACAGTGTAATGAAGTTCAATAGCAGAGTAAAAGTTAAAATAATTTGTTATTCATGTGGAAAAGAAGGACACAGAAGTTTTCAATGTAGGAGCAAAGACAAGACATTGAAAACCAACTGATGGTGTGATTACTGTAAATCCAGCACTCATGATACTGACTTTTGTAGGAATAAAAATTCAGTTAAGTCTGTGAACAAAGTGGAGGAAGATTCTCAAGAGCATGATGATGGTGCTCACAATTTTGTATTCAAGGCAAATGAACAATCCCTTGACCCAATAAAAGGAAACATCTTATTGGTAGATTGTGGTGCTACAACACATATTGTCACTGATAAGTCCAAATTCATCAGATTTAATGATAACTTTGAACCGGAGAACCATGTCATTGAACTAGCGGATGGGAGCAGAACAAATGGTGCTGTTCAAGGAAAGGGTGATGCCATAGTAAAAATGTATGACAGTAACGGAAAGTTAAGAAAAGGCATTCTGCAAAATGCCCTGTACGTGCCCTCTTTCACCCATGACATCTTCTCTGTCCAAGCAGCCACGGAGATGGGAACGTCAGTCACTTTTTCTCAAAATGATGCTGAACTGAAGACTATGGATGGCACAACATTTCCCATTGAGAAAAAGAAGAAGTTATATTTCATTAATAATGTTCAACCAAACCGAGAAGGAAGGCATTCAGCGGAAGAGTGGCATAAAATTCTCGGACACTGTAACAAGAAGGATGTGATGAAATTAGAAAAGGTTGTTGATGGAATGACCATTATTGGAGAAGAAATGTTTGATTGTGAAACATACATCTTGGGAAAAATGGCCCAATACAGAAACAGAAACCCAGACACAAGAGCTACTGAAATTCTTCACTTAGTGCACTGTGACCTATCAGGCCCTATTGTTCCCACTTGTAGGGGAGAATTCAAGTATATGATGTCATTTGTTGATGATTATTCTGGCGTAATGAAAGTATATTTATTGAAGAGTAAGACTGACACAGTGGCAGCAGCAGAAAAGTTAATTGCATCTATGTCACCATATGGAACTGTGAAGCGTTTGAGGACAGACAATGGCACAGAGTTTACTTCTGAAACCTTCAGATCCCTTATGATAAGAAACCACATAAAACAGGAGTTTTCAGCCCCATACTCACCTCACCAAAATGGAACAGTGGAAAGATCTTGGAGAACCCTGAGTGAGATGGCCAGATGCCTGATCCTTGAAAGCAAGTTACCAAGGGAGTTATGGACCTATGCCGTGAAAACTGCTGCAAAAATCAGGAACCGGTGCTATAACCCAAGGACTGGCAAGACTCCAATTGAAATTTTGACAGGAAGAAAACCGAACCTGAGTAACATGCACAAATTTGGGACAGTTTGCTATGCATACCTACAAAATAAGAAGAAGTTTGATGCTCGCTGTGAAAAAGGTATATTTGTAGGATATGATGAAGAAAGTCCAGCTTATTTTGTGTATCTCCCTGAGAAAAATGAAGTAAAGAAAGTAAGATGTGTAAGATTCACTGAGAAATTTGAACAGGATCTGGGAGAGCATGATGACTATGTGCATGTGTACCCAAGGTCAAAATCACAAGAGGTGGATGAGCAGGTGGAAGAAGACAATAAAAAGGAAGACAATGTACAAGAAGGGAGTGAAAGCCAAGAAGAAAGAAGAAGATATCCTCAGAGACAGAGGAATAAGCCAAAACACCTAGAAGATTACGATGAAGGAGACGAGGACGATGAAGGTACCAAGAGTATGGTGCATTTTTGCTACATACAAGGTTGCTGACGTCCCACAAACGTACGAGGATGCAATCTCATCAAAGAACTCTCACTCTTGGAAAAGGGCCATGGAAGAAGAAATTCAAGCTTTGAAGGACAACGACACATACGAGTTAACCCTATTACCAGAAGGAAGAAGAGTGGTAGGAGGAAAGTGGGTGTATACAGTAAAGAACAGTCATGACAGTGGTGAAAGATTCAAAGCCAGGTATGTAGCAAAAGGGTACTCTCAGGTGCAAGGTATTGACTTTCAAGAAACATTCTCACCAACAACCAAACTCACATCTATTAGAATGTTGATGCAGTTTGCAGTTCAGAACAATATGACTGTTGGTCAGATGGATGTAAAGACTGCCTACCTGAATGCTGATATAGACTGTGAAATTTTCCTGGAACAGCCACAGGGTTTTGTTGTGACCAATGAGAAGGGGGAAGCACTTGTATGTAAACTTTAAAAATCTTTGTATGGTCTTAAACAGAGTGGCAGAAATTGGTACAACTTATTACACAAATGCTTGCTTGAGGAAGACTTTATTCAATCACAAGCTGATTATTGTCTGTACACAAAAATTAGGGAGGATTCAACCACTATAATCTTATTTTGGGTAGATGATATCATTATTGTTGGTAGTAGTAGGACAGCATTGAACAGTGTCAAGGAGTGTCTTAGTGATAAGTTCAAAATGAAGGATATGGGAAGGCTGAACTGGTTTTTGGGTATAGAATTTATCTTTGGGGATGACTGTATCATGATGAACCAAAGGGAGCATTGTGAAAAAATGTTAACCAAGTTTAATATGAGTGATTGCAAACCTAAGGCCATCCCATGTGATCCAAGCATTGTAAAGATGACAAATGATAATTCTAAAGAACTAGATGATCCCAAATTGTACAGAAAAATAGTTGGAAGTCTGATATATGTAATGACAGGCACAAGACCAGACTTATGCTATGTTGTCACAAAGTTATCTCAACACATGGCAAGACCAACACAAGCACACTTGGGCCTTGCTAAACATGTCCTGAGATATATCAAGGGTACACTTAATTACACTCTTAAGTTCTCTAAGTCGTGTCACCCATTGGAGCTTGTTGGGTTTTGTGATGCTGACTGGGGCGCATCAGAGGATAGGCGCAGCATTTCAGGCTATACCTTCCAGCTAAGCAAGTGTGGGCCATTAATATCATGGAAGAGTAAGAAACAAAATACAGTAGCTCTGTCAACATGTGAAGCAGAGTACATGGCCATAACAAATACTATGCAGGAGGGTAATTTCCTAAGGCAATTGTATTCTGATATGAATGGTTGTAACAAGGAGGCTGTGTTACTGTATGTGGACAATCAAGGGGCTCTAGCCTTAGCTAAAAATCCTGTACACCATCAGAGGTCAAAACACATAGATATAAGGTATCACTTCATTCGCTCTGAGATAGAACAAGGTATCACAGATTTGAGATACATTCCGTCTGAAGAGAATATATCGGATATGTTCACCAAACCAATTACAAAGAATAAGATGATTAAATTTGGTGTTGTAAAGGGAGAAACTTAAGTTTAAGAGGGGGTGTTAAGGAATTAGTAAACTTTAGTTTCTTAGTTTTATTTATGATTATGTGTATCATTATTATATTATGTTTTCTTTTGATATATGTTTGTGGCCAAAATATGTTTAGACCTGTACCCACTGATCAGAGGCTTGTAAACAACCGGTGATTCAAAGGAGTAAAAGGCGAAGAGCCTGGATGACGGTATAATTGACCTTCCCTAAGTTCCCTGATTATCCTCCATTATGAGCAGCAGAACCTCAACAGGTTATGGGCCCAGTACACGCCTGATATTCAATGGAGACGAAGCTAAGTACGAACTGTGGGAGGTGAAGTTTAAGGGATACCTGCGGGTACAGAAACTACACGGGGTGCTGACAGACAGACGCCACCCCTGATACCGAGAAAAATGCCCAAGTTTTTGCTGAACTGGTGCAAGTACTAGATGACAAGAGTATTAACCTCATTATAAGAGATGCAGAGGATGACGGTAAGAAGGCATTGGAAATCCTAAGAAGCCATTATGTTGGCACCAGTAAGCCTAGAATAATTTCATTGTATCACGAGCTTTGTTCTCTGAAGATGGATATAGAAGTTGAAACTGCCACTGACTATATGATTCGTGCTGAAACTGCAGCCACTTCACTTAAGACTGCAGGAGAGAGTATCAGTGACAGCTTATTGATTGCAATGTTACTGAAAGGCCTACCTCCAAGCTATAAGACTTTTTGTACTGTAGTTACACAGAAAGATAAAATGATGACTTTTGCAGAATTCAAAGTTGCCTTAAGGAGCTTTGAAGAGTCTGAAAAATGCCAGGCTACCCCTTCAGATGGGGACAGTGTAATGAAGTTCAATAGCAGAGTAAAAGTTAAAATAATTTGTTATTCATGTGGAAAAGAAGGACACAGAAGTTTTCAATGTAGGAGCAAAGACAAGACATTGAAAACCAACTGATGGTGTGATTACTGTAAATCCAGCACTCATGATACTGACTTTTGTAGGAATAAAAATTCAGTTAAGTCTGTGAACAAAGTGGAGGAAGATTCTCAAGAGCATGATGATGGTGCTCACAATTTTGTATTCAAGGCAAATGAACAATCCCTTGACCCAATAAAAGGAAACATCTTATTGGTAGATTGTGGTGCTACAACACATATTGTCACTGATAAGTCCAAATTCATCAGATTTAATGATAACTTTGAACCGGAGAACCATGTCATTGAACTAGCGGATGGGAGCAGAACAAATGGTGCTGTTCAAGGAAAGGGTGATGCCATAGTAAAAATGTATGACAGTAACGGAAAGTTAAGAAAAGGCATTCTGCAAAATGCCCTGTACGTGCCCTCTTTCACCCATGACATCTTCTCTGTCCAAGCAGCCACGGAGATGGGAACGTCAGTCACTTTTTCTCAAAATGATGCTGAACTGAAGACTATGGATGGCACAACATTTCCCATTGAGAAAAAGAAGAAGTTATATTTCATTAATAATGTTCAACCAAACCGAGAAGGAAGGCATTCAGCGGAAGAGTGGCATAAAATTCTCGGACACTGTAACAAGAAGGATGTGATGAAATTAGAAAAGGTTGTTGATGGAATGACCATTATTGGAGAAGAAATGTTTGATTGTGAAACATACATCTTGGGAAAAATGGCCCAATACAGAAACAGAAACCCAGACACAAGAGCTACTGAAATTCTTCACTTAGTGCACTGTGACCTATCAGGCCCTATTGTTCCCACTTGTAGGGGAGAATTCAAGTATATGATGTCATTTGTTGATGATTATTCTGGCGTAATGAAAGTATATTTATTGAAGAGTAAGACTGACACAGTGGCAGCAGCAGAAAAGTTAATTGCATCTATGTCACCATATGGAACTGTGAAGCGTTTGAGGACAGACAATGGCACAGAGTTTACTTCTGAAACCTTCAGATCCCTTATGATAAGAAACCACATAAAACAGGAGTTTTCAGCCCCATACTCACCTCACCAAAATGGAACAGTGGAAAGATCTTGGAGAACCCTGAGTGAGATGGCCAGATGCCTGATCCTTGAAAGCAAGTTACCAAGGGAGTTATGGACCTATGCCGTGAAAACTGCTGCAAAAATCAGGAACCGGTGCTATAACCCAAGGACTGGCAAGACTCCAATTGAAATTTTGACAGGAAGAAAA
Organism: Cancer borealis; assembly: GCA_036785275.1. Lineage (NCBI taxonomy): Eukaryota > Metazoa > Arthropoda > Malacostraca > Decapoda > Cancridae > Cancer > Cancer borealis. The sequence goes on from JAXIVD010000490.1 coordinate 76,829, forward strand.
CCGAACCTGAGTAACATGCACAAATTTGGGACAGTTTGCTATGCATACCTACAAAATAAGAAGAAGTTTGATGCTCGCTGTGAAAAAGGTATATTTGTAGGATATGATGAAGAAAGTCCAGCTTATTTTGTGTATCTCCCTGAGAAAAATGAAGTAAAGAAAGTAAGATGTGTAAGATTCACTGAGAAATTTGAACAGGATCTGGGAGAGCATGATGACTATGTGCATGTGTACCCAAGGTCAAAATCACAAGAGGTGGATGAGCAGGTGGAAGAAGACAATAAAAAGGAAGACAATGTACAAGAAGGGAGTGAAAGCCAAGAAGAAAGAAGAAGATATCCTCAGAGACAGAGGAATAAGCCAAAACACCTAGAAGATTACGATGAAGGAGACGAGGACGATGAAGGTACCAAGAGTATGGTGCATTTTTGCTACATACAAGGTTGCTGACGTCCCACAAACGTACGAGGATGCAATCTCATCAAAGAACTCTCACTCTTGGAAAAGGGCCATGGAAGAAGAAATTCAAGCTTTGAAGGACAACGACACATACGAGTTAACCCTATTACCAGAAGGAAGAAGAGTGGTAGGAGGAAAGTGGGTGTATACAGTAAAGAACAGTCATGACAGTGGTGAAAGATTCAAAGCCAGGTATGTAGCAAAAGGGTACTCTCAGGTGCAAGGTATTGACTTTCAAGAAACATTCTCACCAACAACCAAACTCACATCTATTAGAATGTTGATGCAGTTTGCAGTTCAGAACAATATGACTGTTGGTCAGATGGATGTAAAGACTGCCTACCTGAATGCTGATATAGACTGTGAAATTTTCCTGGAACAGCCACAGGGTTTTGTTGTGACCAATGAGAAGGGGGAAGCACTTGTATGTAAACTTTAAAAATCTTTGTATGGTCTTAAACAGAGTGGCAGAAATTGGTACAACTTATTACACAAATGCTTGCTTGAGGAAGACTTTATTCAATCACAAGCTGATTATTGTCTGTACACAAAAATTAGGGAGGATTCAACCACTATAATCTTATTTTGGGTAGATGATATCATTATTGTTGGTAGTAGTAGGACAGCATTGAACAGTGTCAAGGAGTGTCTTAGTGATAAGTTCAAAATGAAGGATATGGGAAGGCTGAACTGGTTTTTGGGTATAGAATTTATCTTTGGGGATGACTGTATCATGATGAACCAAAGGGAGCATTGTGAAAAAATGTTAACCAAGTTTAATATGAGTGATTGCAAACCTAAGGCCATCCCATGTGATCCAAGCATTGTAAAGATGACAAATGATAATTCTAAAGAACTAGATGATCCCAAATTGTACAGAAAAATAGTTGGAAGTCTGATATATGTAATGACAGGCACAAGACCAGACTTATGCTATGTTGTCACAAAGTTATCTCAACACATGGCAAGACCAACACAAGCACACTTGGGCCTTGCTAAACATGTCCTGAGATATATCAAGGGTACACTTAATTACACTCTTAAGTTCTCTAAGTCGTGTCACCCATTGGAGCTTGTTGGGTTTTGTGATGCTGACTGGGGCGCATCAGAGGATAGGCGCAGCATTTCAGGCTATACCTTCCAGCTAAGCAAGTGTGGGCCATTAATATCATGGAAGAGTAAGAAACAAAATACAGTAGCTCTGTCAACATGTGAAGCAGAGTACATGGCCATAACAAATACTATGCAGGAGGGTAATTTCCTAAGGCAATTGTATTCTGATATGAATGGTTGTAACAAGGAGGCTGTGTTACTGTATGTGGACAATCAAGGGGCTCTAGCCTTAGCTAAAAATCCTGTACACCATCAGAGGTCAAAACACATAGATATAAGGTATCACTTCATTCGCTCTGAGATAGAACAAGGTATCACAGATTTGAGATACATTCCGTCTGAAGAGAATATATCGGATATGTTCACCAAACCAGTTACAAAGAATAAGATGATTAAATTTGGTGTTGTAAAGGGAGAAACTTAAGTTTAAGAGGGGGTGTTAAGGAATTAGTAAACTTTAGTTTCTTAGTTTTATTTATGATTATGTGTATCATTATTATATTATGTTTTCTTTTGATATATATTTGTGGCCAAAATATGTTTAGACCTGTACCCACTGATCAGAGGCTTGTAAACAACCGGTGATTCAAAGGAGTAAAAGGCGAAGAGCCTGGATGACGGTATAATTGACCTTCCCAAAGTTCCCTGATTATCCTCCATTATGAGCAGCAGAACCTCAACAATACACATCCTTCATTTGATCTAATCCTTTGTCTATAACTAATTGCTTTTTACCTCCCCATAATTTGTTATAGTATCATCTCTGCTATACTGTCTACCTTTTAGGTTAACAAAGCACCATGTGACTTCTGATGTCTGGCACTTGCTCCTTTTTACATAATTACCAAGCTACCAGATGATATTTAAGGTAACTGACCGTAACATCGTGTTCGTGATACTTTGCTGCATATCATGAGCATAAATTAATTACAGTAAGACTACACCTATATGAAGATAATTGAAGGAAAATAAAAGTGTATAAACATAGTCACGCTTTTTTGCTTCAGTTCGTAACTCCATTAGTTTTATTTGCAATGAATTTTCAATCAGTTTCAAAATCGACATTCCTCCTTGTGATTGTGATTGTGAGTGTGATTGGAGATTAAATAATCCCTCTTAGCTATGTAGCTAATATACTATATAGCTCTGCTAGGGTTAAAGAGAGTGCTACCTCTTTCAGCCAGAATTGAATCTATATGCCACCAACCAAACATTACCACCGAGCCACCCAGCCCTCCTGGTACTGTAATTGGTGAGCTTTGTTCCTAACAGGAGAGATGCTCAACAATTATGGTTACCATTTTGCAGTAGTTTTGCTTTCTTGGCTATTTTTGACCACTATTTTTTTTTATTGATAGCTTACTTGTTACATACAAAAGAATCTGAAAAGTGTGATTTCGAAACAATGACCAGAAATTCAATATGAGGAAAACTGTTGGAGTTACAGCAAGTTGAAGCAAAAAAGTTAAATAAAATGTTTATGCACTATTTTATTTTCCTTCAGTTATCTTCACATATAGGTGTAGTTGACTATAATTTATTTGTGCTCATAATATGCAGCAAAGTATCATGAACACGATGGTAGGCTCAGTTTTCTTAAATATCATGTGGTAACTTTGAAATATTGGCTAAGAGTTCAACATTGCAATACACTGAAAGCATAAAAATTTACCTACTCTTGTGACATCATCAGCTCGAGACCCAGGCCAGTATCTTTCAGAGGCCAAGCTTGGGCTTGAAGAATGACAAAAAGTGTCACTTAATGACCATAACATATTGTCAAAATGTCGGTTACATAAAAGTGGAGGTGTCATATGCAAAAAAATTGGATGAATGTCGTTAAGATTAAAAAAAAGAAAAACGTGTGGATGCGTGTGATTCACTTTATATTGAAATTATGGAAAAAAAAGAAATATATCCTCAACGTAGTATATAGACCTCCAAAGTAAAGCGAAGAGAATTATATGATTCTTTATGATGAAATTTAATCCATTGTCAAAAAAAAAAATAATGCAGTAATTTGTGGAGACTTAAATAACCTTTTGTAAACTGGTCAACCTTAACTAGGGATTGCGAAGAAACAAAATTAATAAAATTAACAGAGAAGGCCTTTCTATATCAAAAAATTCAGACACCTATTCGAGTCAGTAATATTCTAAATCTAGTATTCACAAACGACAATCATCTCATTCATACGTGTAAATTCGGCAAACTCTTGCAAACAACGACCATAACATTGTTAGAATCAAGCTAAACCTTCAAATTAAAACAAAAGAAAATATGCTACTGATACCTAACTGAATTTTGCTTTAAATTCAGAGAGTTAGGTTCAGTCAACTGTAATCAGTGTTCTATAATAATTGCATAGATGAGATGTACAAATCTATTGTATATGGAAATATTTCACACAAACCACGAATAATCAATAAATATAAACCATCATGGATCACTGACTGCTTACAAAAAACGATAGCTGATAAAAGAAAGGAATACAAAAAATATAAATAGCTACATTAATCTCAAAAGAACATGTGAACAAGAAATAAGAAAAAACAAACGCCAGTATGAAGTAAAAAGCTCCCACGAAGCCAAGAAAAATTGTAATTAAATATTTCTTAGGTTTTACGAAAATAAGCTTGATAGAATTGAAAGTTATGAACATGAGGTACATACCGTAATTGACAGCTAATAAGATACATTTTTTTCTCCCCAAAACACCCCAGAAAATCAGTCTGCGTCTTATAAGGTCAAGGATCAGATCAGCCCTGGATTACTGGTTAGAGCAGTTCAAGTGCTGTAGTGACCCTTGATTTAAACCTTAAACCGCAAATATTTCGGCAAATGTCTTGGTGATTGCTTCTACACCAATAACAGCAACTCTTTTCTAAGGTAACAACGTATAACAGTAGTAGTTACCAGTACTTCATATAAAGTAACATCAGTCAGGAAGAATACAAAGTGACGATTCGTAAACATGCATATACCTAAGCTATTTAATAGACAGTTGTACACCAAACAGATGTACTTTCATTAAAAAAAATTGTGTCACTAGTAATAACATTGATGGCACAGTGGATGATCTTTTATATGAAAGTAATGACTCTTCTGATACTAATGACTTGGAGGAATGCATGGATGATAAAGCGTTTACATGTGTCGTCAAACTTCGTTTGTTTTCACGAACACGATTTTAAGGAGAAATGTCTTGGTTGGTGTTGCCACAATTTTCCTAATATATTTCAATCTTAATGCTTGTTTTTAGTTTTCTTTTATATTAAAAACGACATATATTATATACATATTTTAAATTATAAGCACTGAAATGATCTCAAGCATCTTAATTTCTTCAGATTTATTCGAAATAGATATCATGGTTTCTCCGTATATTTCGCACCGTTTCCATCCTTGACTCCACCTAAGGTAGAAGCCAACATCTCGCTATGTAGTACAAATTCCCTTATATATTACAATCATTATGCTTGTTTGTGGATTTCTGTTATATTAAAAACCACATTAATAATGTAAATGTTATGTATTTCAACAACTGTCATGATCTCAAACATCTTACTTTCATCTTATTTATTCGAAATGTATATCCTGCTGATTCTCTATTGAAACTACAGCACCCTCCACACTCGTCCTAAGCCCAGTGCCCACAACATGGCCATCTATCGTCGTATTCAGATTACTTTACCAGTAGCAGCAAGATGTGTGTGTGTGTGTGTGTGTGTGGGTGTATGAGTGTGAATGTGTGTGTGTGTATGAGTGTGTGTGTGTGTGTGTGTGTGTGTGTGTGTGTGTGTGTGTGTGTGTGTGTGTGTGTGTGTGTGTGTGTGTGTGTGTGTGTATGAGAGTGTGTGTGTGTGTGTGTGTGTGTGTGTGTGTGTGAGCACTGGATGGCTAGACTTGTGCTGCCTGCTAGCGAGCAGGCCTTAGGACTATAAGGAGTGAAGTGACGCGGGCCCGGCCTGGCGGCCTCGGGCCTTCGTATCTGGAGTGCGGGCTCGCTCCAATGAAATGTTTGTGTTCGAAACTGGATCTGTCTTCAGTGTCTAAATTTTCTTTGAGTTACATATTTTTGTGCAATATACAAACATCTTATTTCTTACTTTAATTTGATGAAAATAATTGTAAACAATATGATATGCTTTTTACTTATTATTTTGAAAAAGGGAACAATTGTAAGTCGAAGCTACAACCACAAAATGCATTGAAACATCAACACCCACACAGGTTTGATTGTCACATCTTGTTATTTTCTACATTTCTCTAATATATTACAAGCTTTTTGCTTGTCTTTGGCGTTCTTCTATATTATAAACAATATATATAATATAAATCTTATGTAGACGATCAACTATAATGGTGTCAAACATCTTACTTTCCTCTGATTTATTTGAAATATATACCCAGATTCTTTCTCATGAAAACACACACATCCGCTTCGCTCCACCCACGTAGAGGGCCCACATTCGTTATTTTCAACACTTCCCTAATATATTTCAAGCTTTATGCTTGTTTTTGGTTAGCTTTTATATAAAAAACAACATATATATTATAAATCTTATTTATTTCTACAACTGTTATGGTCTTGAACGTCTTACTTTCGTCTTATTTAATCGAAATATTATCTCGCTCACTGTCTACACAGATGAAGTTCTGAAGTTTGATGAGCTGTGATTCGTTACATGACTAGAGGCAAAACACTGGCAAACGCAGAAATTCGTATATTGAAAGTGTTTGCGATATGTTGGTCAGAATTTGCCTAGTCATTGCATTTTGGCAAGTGGTCTTGACATTACATGTAAACGCTTATAATGACCATGATTTTGTAGGATTTGAATATGAATAAACAAAGCTACAATTATGATAAATATATTTATTTCCACACTTTTTTTTGTTTGTAAAATGTACTAAATATTTCAACTAAAAAGACAATGTAGAGAATAAAATAAATTTATATTCACGCTTCCTTATGTTTTGAAAATGTACTAAAATATATTACAACTAGAATTACGATGTAGAATGATAATAAAATATTGGGATTTGATAAAAATCTGAATACATGTGAAACTTTAAAAATTACCTGATAGTGGGAAAAGCTATGAATGTGAGGTGAAAACACTTCACCTGATATTCATAGTTTAAACCCGTTTATGTATTAAATTTTTTTTAATGCTTGTCCATATTGAAGTGTCTTATAAGCCCATGCATCTTATAAGCCATCAAATACGGTAATTATCTACAAAAATTCCATCCTAGTAAGTCCACTGATCTTGATTAGATATTACCACAGATACTTAAAGAATGTTGTGCACAATTAGAAAGTCCTAAAATACATTTCTTTAGCAAATCAGTAACCCAAGCTAGAGTGCGTCGTGCATGGTATTTTTAAGAAGGGAGAAAGGAAACAAGTTATTAACTCGTCCAATTAGTCTAATATCAGTTTTGTTTAAAGTATTCAAAAAGATCATCAGAGATAAGATGGTTGTGTTCCTTGAAACAAACAAACTAATAACAGAAACTCATCAAAACTTTGTAGTAATAGATCTTGTCCAATTTATTTTGTTGGATTTCTATAATGACGTTTACACAAGTTGGGACGTTTGGGAGCTGTATGGTGTGATTTAATTTGGTTTTCAAAAAACATTTGATAAGGTTCCTTATAACAGGCTAATATATAAATTGCAGGCACATGGAATAGGAGAGCTATGTGCGTGGATAGGAAATTGGTTCTCAGACCGCCAACGAGTTGTTTTTAATGGTGGAGTATCTGATTGGCAAAATGTAACTAGTGGTGTGCCTCAAGGGTTGATCTTGGTATCCACGCTCTGTTGTGATGCCTCCAATTTAATCTCAAATAGGCCTACTGAATGTACCTTTTTTTGTTTTGTTTAGTCTGCCCTTAGATCCTGTATTCCCAAGGGGATACTGCATTATGTAAATGTTTTTACTCACATCATTCATAATTTTACACTATATGTTTATATTAAGGTTTATATTAGAATTGTTTCTCCAAACTTTCAAATCCTATGCAGTCAACCCCTCCCACCAGACAGTTTTCTATGGAAAGAAATTAATATCATAATCTAATCATTATTAATAGTTATTAACTTGTCAAAATGCTCTCCATAGTCTAATATAATTAACCTACTTAGTTATCTTCCCACAAAATTTTGTTAAGAATGACGTAATATTGCACCATGGGATGTGATCCCACGCTCCAGGGCCTGTCCCTGAGAAAAGTCACGTAGACAAAAATGTTCCCCTATATAGTAATCCAGAGATCAGGTTCAATAGATACCTAAATGTCACTTATTTAGCGTCAAAATTAATTTCCTATCAACTAATAACTATTTTACGTCTCAATAATCAATTAATAATAAGATCAAAGGAGGAATATCCTCGAAACCCCCCCTTCCCCCTTCTCATCTCCCGCCTTTTTCCCAGACAGCGTCACTCGTGGTTCACCCTTCATTGTGTTCGCAGGTGAGTGACATCGCTCTCAAAATCCCTCAATATTTGTGAAATTCAATGCCTCTCGCCATTATTATATAGTCCATAGTCTTCCCCAGTAGTCTGACAATACATGTAAACCCCTATTGAGATCTATTATAAGTGGATAATATCAATTTCCTTCTCTTAAAGAAGGACAACGTGGTTTCAAAACCGCATGGTCCCCTATTCCCTACAAAATATTTCATGGTGTACAATATATATTTTTCACGGTAATTTCTATGTTATTGTGACTGTGTATTAACTTCTGAGTTAAGGAAGTGAATTATACTGACTCGTGGTTCACCCTTCATTGTGTTCGCAGGGAAAGAATGCCTCCACGACAGTTACACCAATTTCTCATTTACTTTCTTTTGTTTTTGTAGTTAAATGAACGGCTAGAAAGCCACTGCCAAATTTCCAAGTTAAGCTTTAGGAAACTATGTGTCACGTAAGACGGTCTGATAGACCCAGCCCATGTATTCAGGAATAGGAATCGCGTATTCCTACTTAGTGAGGAAGAGTTATACTATGTATGCATAAACAGAAACATTGAGATCACCTTACTTTCGGAAATCCCCTGAGAAAAGGTTCTTTAACTGTTCTCAGGCCCAGTTACAAAATTATAACATTTTTAAGGTGATATTTTTCAGGGAAGGGAGTCAAGGGTATAATGTGTAATGTGTGAAGAGTTTGATATCTCGAGGTGAGATATGTATTGCCAACTCTGTATTTATTTTCTTTTTGAGGAAGGTGAAGTTTTTCTGCCATGAGCCATTAAGTTGTCTGATACTATAACTAAGCCGTGTTTCTAAGACTCAGTGATCAGCTTGTGATATTCAAAGTATACATTAAATAAATAACTCAAGTAAAATCTGAGAAAGTGATTCTGTGTTAATACTAACCTCCGTTTGGTGTGGTAAGGTTAATAAGGAGGTGCTCAACAGGTGAAGTTTTTCTGCCATGAGCCATTAAGTTGTCTGATACTATAACTAAGCCGTGTTTCTAAGACTCAGTGATCAGCTTGTGATATTCAAAGTATACATTAAATAAATAACTCAAGTAAAATCTGAGAAAGTGATTCTGTGTTAATACTAACCTCCGTTTGGTGTGGTAAGGTTAATAGGGAGGTGCTCAACACTCTTGAAAAAGGATATGAAACAAATCCACGAATCCATGTGCCTTATTGAAACTCAGTCCACTCTACCAAATAACTAAATTGTTAAATCAGTTCCCCCTTTCTTTTCATTGGTCGCCTATATTTCCCTGGTAGTAATTATTTTCTCTTTCGAATATTTTAACTTCCCTTTAGGAAGAAATTAAATTCCCTGAGAATCCCCTAATTCTCATTAAACCTTTGGGGGTGGTGGCAGCTTTCTTTTCTTAATATTCAGGGAATTATCCAACATCAGGGACCATTAATTAATATAATTAATCAAAGTAAATATCTTTTTAATTGCCATGAGAGTTCCCCATTCGAAGTTAATTTAATGACAAGGCACCACACTGGTGGTCCTTCAGCAGTGAAGTGAAAGTAAAATAAATTAATTAAATAAAGAATAGAACAACAATTAACAACCATAATAAATAAATAAAATAACGCCCCCGTCCCCCCCCCCCCCGGGCACCACACTGTCTTATTTATGTGAATGACTTAGAAAAAAATCTGTCAAAAGTAGCAAAATATACAGACGATACGAAACTTAGGTTGGGATCACACATTCATGATTTTGAACCACGACGGACAGCGATGCTTGAATTTTGCAAATCCTGTTCCATCTCATATGAAAATTGGCCGATGGCTCGCGATATGTTTGTAATAGTGGTACATTGGTAGAGTATAAGGACTGAATTATGACTCAATTATGACATTATGCGACCGTCGCATAATGTCGTAATAGTCATAATTCAGTCGTAGTGAACCCTGACCAGTCTTGAAAATATGGCTAAGATGTATTACGACGTTACAAGACAAATTCCGATGGGCATAAATTGATCGGGAATTGCAAACGATGTGATTACGACTGATTAAGACATGTCGTGGAAACGTGTCGGGACCCTTTCCCAGGTATATAATCCAAGGGAGGACACACCTCCAGCATCTCTAATTCATTATCTCCCAATAATAAAGTAGGGCTGTTTCCTGCGGCAGGGACATGTGCAGGAAGGCTAGGCTCAGATGTAGGGGTGGGAAGGCTAGACTCAAATGTAGGGGGGGATGAATTCTAGGCTCAGAAGCAGGTGTGGGAAGGCTAGGCTCAGATGTAGGGGTGGTAAGGCTAGGCTCAGATGTAGGGATGGAAAGGCTAATTTCAGATGTAGGGGGTGGGAAGGCTAGGCTCAGATGTAGGGGTGGCAGATGGTGGCATGGGTGATGATGTAGCATCCTCCTCCTGATGAGGGAAATCAGTCTTGGTTTTCTTTGCCCAAGCTTTCTTGTCCTTCCTTTCCTTCACCATCTTGAAGAGTGCTTGCTGTGTAGGACTAAAGTAGACTGGCTGGGCCAACTATATATATCATATATATATATATATATATATATATATATATATATATATATATATATATATATATATATATATATATATATATATATATATATATATATATATATATATATATATATATATATATATATATATATATATATATATATATACCATGGTCCGTCATTGGGTGGCGTGATGCGGCGTTGCCACATCGAGGCAACGGTTTTTGTGATGCCAATGATGCCAGACGGCACATGATTTTTCGTAGATAATAAGAACATAAGAATATAAGGAAGCTACGAAAGGCCCGGAGACCTGCATCATTGAATCTTTATCGTACCACGATGAACCACGACACAATTACGATTCTGTTACAATGGTCGGGATTATTTCCCAATGAATGACAGTTGGAACAGAAAACAACGACGGTTTTGGGCCAGTGGAAATGATCTGGATGTAGGAAGACAACTGGGGATGCTTGGCGATGCAGCGCACTCCAATACACCACGTTTTGCTTTTCGATGGTCAGGTAATTAGCCTGTTCGCAGCTACGGTCGTAGACACCTATCAGCGCTAGAATTTTTAATTTTCTCCGCTTCTCCGGGGCAAAGGGGTGACTTAGTTAATTTAGAAGCCGATCTGCAGAAAATATACGACATGAATTACTGCACATGTGTATTTAAAATTAAAAACATAACCTTAATGTTATTATCCTTACTTACTGGTGCATGATAAGGCTTTGTTAATTGTATTATAAGATAAAGCTACAATTAGGTAATTATTATATTTTCAGTAAGTATGAGCAGTAAAAATAAAAGGATGTTGATTTCGGCTTATACATTTTATCTGAGTGTGTTAAAAAATATTGGAAATCACTGTCACGTCTTATATACGAACGTGATCAGTGAAGAAAACAAAAACAGCACCGCTGCCAGACGTACGACGTAGTATACTAAGCGCCGTTAAAAAGACTGGTATTTATCACTATGGAGACATTTTACTTTTAATAAACCCTTGCCACAGCATTTGCAGCTGACAATGCTATTAGGAGTTGCTCTGAGTAGTCTGCTGGTGTTTGTTGTGGTTTGCTGCCAGTAGCCGAAGATGTAGTTGTCGTACTGGAAAAAATTAAAAGCGTTTACATGTGTCGCCAAACTTCGTTTGTTTTCACGAACACGATTTTAAGGAGAAATGTCTTGGTTGGTGTTGCCACAATTTTCCTCATATATTTCAATCTTAATGCTTGTTTTTAGTTTTCTTTTATATTAAAAACGACATATATTATATACATATTTTAAATTATAAGCACTGAAATGATCTCAAACATCTTAATTTCTTCAGATTTATTCGAAATAGATATCATGGTTTCTCCGTATATTTCGCACCGTTTCCATCCTTGACTCCACCTAAGGTAGAAGCCAACATCTCGCTATGTAGTACAAATTCCCTTATATATTACAATCATTATGCTTGTTTGTGGATTTCTGTTATATTAAAAACCACATTAATAATGTAAATGTTATGTATTTCAACAACTGTCATGATCTCAAACATCTTACTTTCATCTTATTTATTCGAAATGTATATCCTGCTGATTCTGTATTGAAACTACAGCACCTTCCACACTCGTCCTAAGCCCAGTGCCCACAACATGTCCATCTATCGTCGTATTCAGATCACCTTACCAGTAGCAGCAAGATGTGTGTGTGTGTGTGTGTGTGTGTGTGTGTGTGTGTGTGTGTGTGTGTGTGTGTGTGTGTGTGTATGTGTGTGTGTGTGTGTGTGTGTGTGTGTATGAGAGTGTGTGTGTGTGGTGTATGAGAGTGTGTGTGTGTGTGTGTGTATGAGAGTGTGTGTGTATGAGAGAGTGTGTGTGTATGAGAGTGTGTGTGTGTATGAGAGTGTGTGTGTGTGTGAGCACTGGATGGCTAGACTTGTGCTGCCTGCTAGCGAGCAGGCCTTAGGACTAAGGAGTGAAGTGACGCGGGCCCGGCCTGGCGTCCTCGGGCCTTCGTATCTGGAGTGCGGGCTCGCTCCAATGAAATGTTTGTGTTCGGAACTGGATCTGTCTTCAGTGTCTAAATTTTCTTTGACTTACATATTTTTGTGCAATATACAAACATCTTATTTCTTACTTTAATTTGATGAAAATAATTGTAAACAATATGATATGCTTTTTACTTATTATTAGGAAAAAAGGAACAATTGTAAGTCGAAGCTACAACCACAAAATGCATTGAAACATCAACACCCACACAGGTTTGATTGTCACATCTTGTTATTTTCTACATTTCTCTAATATATTACAAGCTTTTTGCTTGTCTTTGGCGTTCTTCTATATTATAAACAATATATATAATATAAATCTTATGTAGACGATCAACTATAATGGTGTCAAACATCTTACTTTCCTCTGATTTATTTAAAATATATACCCAGATTCTTTCTCATGAAAACACACACATCCGCTTCGCTCCACCCATGTAGAGGGCCCACATTCGTTATTTTCAACACTTCCCTAATATATTTCAAGCTTTATGCTTGTTTTTGGTTAGCTTTTATATAAAAAACAACATATATATTATAAATCTTATTTATTTCTACAACTGTTATGATCTTGAACGTCTTACTTTCGTCTTATTTAATCGAAATATTATCTCGCTCAGTGTCTACACAGATGAAGTTCTGAAGTTTGATAAGCTGTGATTGGTTACATGATAAGAGGCAAAACACTGGCAAACACAGACATTCGTATAAAGCGTTTACATGTGTCGCATAACTTCGTAACGTCTTGCCTTGTTTTCACGAACATGATTTTAAGGAGAAATGTCTTGGTTGGTGTTGCCACAATTTTCCTAATATATTTCAATCTTAATGCTTGTTTTTAGTTTTCTTTTATATTAAAAACGACATATATTATATACATATTTTAAATTATAAGCACTGAAATGATCTCAAACATCTTAATTTCTTCAGATTTATTCGAAATAGATATCATGGTTTCTCCGTATATTTCGCACCGCTTCCATCCTAAGGTAGAGGCCAACATCTCGCTACGTGATACAAATTCCCTTATATATTACAATCATTATGCTTGTTTGTGGATTTCTGTTATATTAAAAACAACATTAATAATGTAAATATTATATATTTCAACAACTGTCATGATCTCAAACATCTTACTTTCATCTTATTTATTCGTAATGTATATCCTGCTGATTCTGTATTGAAACTACAGCACCCTCCACACTCGTCCTAAGCCCACAACATGTCCAAATATCGTCGTATACAGATCACCTTACCAGTAGCAGCAAGATGTGTGTGTGTGTGTGTGTGTGTGTGTGTGTGTGTGTGTGTGTGTGTGTGTGTGTGTATGAGTGTGTGTATGAGTGTGGGCGTCGGTGTATGAGTGAGTGTGTGTGTGTGTGTGTGTGTGTGTGTGTGTGTGTGTGTGTGTGTGTGTGTGTGTGTGTGTGTGTATGAGAGTGTGTGTATGAGTGTGGGTGTATGAGTGTGTGTGTGTATGAGAGTGTGTGTGTATGAGAGTGTGTGTGTGTGTGTGTGTGTGTGTATGAGAGTGTGTGTGTATGAGAGTGTGTGTGTGTGTGTGTGTGTGTGTGTGTGTGTATGAGAGTGTGTGTGTATGAGAGTGTGTGTGTGTGTGTGTGTGTGTGTATGAGAGTGTGTGTGTCTGTGTGAGCACTGGATGTCTTCACATGACGCGGGGCCCGGCCTTCGTATCTGCGCTCGCTCCAAGTGAAATTTTTGTGTTCGAAACTGGATCTGTCTTCAGTGTCTAAATTTTCTTTGACTTACATATTTTTGTGCAATATACAAAAATCTTATTTCTTACTTTAATTTGATGAAAATAATTGTAAACAATATGATATGCTTTTTACTTATTAGGAAAAAGGGAACAATTGTAAGTCGAAGCTACAACCACAAAATGCATTGAAACATCAACACCCACACATGTTTGAATGTCACATCTTGTTATTTTCTACATTTCTCTAATATATTACAAGCTTTTTGCTTGTCTTTGGCGTTCTTCTATATTATAAACAATATATATAATATAAATCTTATGTAGACGATCAACTATAATGGTCTCAAACATCTTACTTTCTTCTGATTTATTTGAAATATATACCCAGATTCTTTCTCATGAAAACACACACATCCGCTTCGCCCCACCCACGTAGAGGGCCCAACGTTCGCAATTTTCAACACTTCCCTAATATATTTCAAGCTTTATGCTTGTTTTTGGTTAGCTTTTATATAAAAAACAACATATATATTATAAATCTTATTTATTTCTACAACTGTTATGGTCTTGAACGTCTTACTTTCGTCTTATTTAATCGAAATATTATCTCGCTCAGTGTCTACACAGATGAAGTTCTGAAGTTGGTGAGCTGTGATTCGTTACACGAGAGGATGCAAAACATTGGCAAACGCAGATATTCGTATATTGAAAGTGTTTGCGATATTTTGGTCAGAATTTGCCTAGTCATTGCATCTTGGCAAGAGGTCTTGACATTACATGTAAACGCCTATATTGAAAGTGTTTGCGATATGTTGGTCAGAATTTGCCTAGTCATTGTATCTTGGCAAGTGGCCTTGACATTACATGTAAACGCCTTAAGTCTGCGACACAAAATTATATTTTCTATACATTACATGGATTTGCCTATTGTTTGGTACATTCAAATGAAAGTATGTATCGGTATATGCCCATTGAGATTAGTAGAAAATGACAAATTGCTTGCCTTGATATAAATATAAGCTGTCTTAAGAATATCATATGAAATTATGAATAGAGGCTTAAACGATGTTATATGCCGTCGGACATCATGAGCTTAATAGACTTAAATTTCATACGCATTAATGTGCAATAATACACCTGTGTAAGCTTGTAAAACTTGCCCCAAAAAGTATTTATTTTCCGGCAAAAATTACAAAATCTGGCGCTGTCTGGTATCAAAATGCTCACTGCGAACAGGCTAATTCACTACCCAATGCACCAATTTCAAACGTTGCTGTCCGTCACGGTTTAAAATCGTGAATGTGTGATCCCAGCCTTAGCAGTAAAGTAATATTATGCTCTGAAGACTGTGATAAAATTCAGGACCTAGATAAACTAATCGATTGGAGTCAGAAATGGCTAGTGTCTTTTAACTCAGATGAATGGAAAGTTATGCATAGTGGTGACAAAAATCCAAATTTTAAATATAAAATGTGAGATCAGGTGCTTGATGGTGTTAAGCAAGAAAAAGACCTTGGTGTAATCATTAGTAATAATCTCAAAGTGAGTGATCAGTGCATAGTTGCAAGTAAGAAAGAGAATATGATGTTAGGTGTAATCTCAAGGAATTTTGATCACAAATTGCCAGAAATAATGAAAACACTCAATATAGCATTTGTGAGACCACACCTATAAGATGTGATTGAATTTTGGTCACTGAACTACATTAAAAAACAAAACTTACTGGAAAGAGTAGAGACGAGTGGCAAAATCCATTCCTACATTGCATGATTTATTGTACCAAGAATGCTTAAAACAGTTAGAAATGTACCCACTCCACAAGTGGAGTGGGTACATTTCTACATTGGAGAAAATATGATTAAAAGTCTTCAAAACTCTAAATAGTTTAGATAAAATCAATCCAGAAATATTATTTGAGATGAATAATGCAACAGTAAGAAGAGGTAACGGAATGAAATTGATAGTACGAAGTTGTAACACAATTGTTCGTAAGTCATACTTCAATGTTAAACAATGTTGAACACTGAAACATATTTTCAGCCTTAGTAGCTAGCTCAAAAAGCATAGATAGTTTCAAGTCTTGATTAGATACAGATTTTTATCAACTAATTAATTAATTGCTATGTGGTATGAGCTTTTACAATATTTTTCTTATGTATTGAATTCAATGAAATTAACCTTGTTTGCTTACAAATGAAAAGTGTAGAGACAACACATTGCTACTATTAATAAAATTATTCCCTTCCCAGGATGTAACGTCGAGTGGGGTGTATCGAGACAACTTTTTCGCAAAGTTGTTTTCTTGTTGTGCTCATTAGATACGCCTAGGCTATAACTACAAACTTTGTATATACAACTTTTCAGTAGAAAGGTGTTAAATCTATTCTTAAGAGTAAGATTTCTTAACCCTGCAAAATTTTGTGTTGCAAAACCAATAGTTTTGGTAAATTTACTCCTGAAAGTATTTGAGATTTTAGATGCATTATTTTTTTCATGTTGATTGTTAAATAGTTCACATTTATTATGAATTAAACAAAAATAAAATGTCTTTAATATTTTTGCTATTATAGACTAAATCATTTTGTCTTAATACACCCCAACAAAAAAATTTGTGGAATGAATTGAGACAGGTGTAAAAACTGTTTTATATGATAAATAAACGAGTATCCTCTTACTGGTTGTTGAATTGACTTGATATCAAAATTAAATAAGATTAGTTCAAACAAAAATACACACCTTTCAGACATTTAGTTACCGGGTAGCTAGTAAAAGAAGAAAAAAAAAAAACTGACTGCTACTTTGTGTAAATATTAGGAAAGTGGTTACATCATACTTTGTTTTACATGCATTTCAAAGTCAGCAAAAGCTTTATCAATCTCCCTCATTGTAGAAGGAGGTGTTCCTGATAATACCACTGGTCGACTGATCAAGTGTATTATATCTACCTCATCAATAGCATCCCATTTGGGACAATCGTACTGTTTTTTTCATATAATTTAATTGATACATTGGTTTTCCCAACTTTTAGAACTCTTCCTATGTATGCCCTATCAAAGGTTACTACATAGTATTTCTCTGTCTTAGGGTAAATCTTCCCAAATTTCCTAGGAATAAAGCTAACATAATTAAGTAGTTTGCTCAAACTCGATCTGTATCATAGTCCTGATGTCTCTTCCACCTCCTAACACGGGCAGACTGTACCTTAGAGGCCTAATCACACTGCTACCAGTTGTGATTCCCTCACTTGAAGGTGGCTTACTGTTCTCTTGACTATAAAACAACTATGTGAACTAAACTTCAGGACCATTAGTTCACTTCACCTTCATGGCTCAAACGAGGCCTGGGGGAATTAAGGTGGATGGTCATCCGACCTTTCTCATCTGGGTCGAAATTACCCTCTCACTATACCTCCAAGGGGACTTTAACTGAGTACCATTAATTGTCCAAAATATGTTCCCTAACTACCTTAATAATAACATACTAGTGATACATAGATCTTCGGGGGGTTTTCTGCCCTGTCACTGTGTTTTAACACTCCTCAATATATCATTGAGGGCTATTACGCAGCTGCGGAGGCATCGGTTCATCTCTATTTTCCTTTGCACACGACACTTCCAGGGGAGCCAGCAACCACTCCTCTTTGTCCACATATGACTTTACTTTCTCAGCCGCCCTTTGCACCTTTTGCCCGGTAAAAATGTTTTCTAGCAGGTAAGCACCACCATCCCTAATCACTTCTATTGTTTTGTAGGGACCAGCCCACGTAGGGTTCAACTTCCTGTTAGTACCCGGTATTGTCACTTCCTTTTTGACCCACACCAACTGTCCGACACTGATGGTTTGGTTAGTTCTCCGTCTGTTCCCTGTACCGTTGGGTCTGTTTGATCATCTCCTGGGCCACCTCCAGTCCTTCGCAGTCCCTGGCAATACTGGGTAGAGGGGAGTCCACTTGACGAGGGGCATGACGTCCAAAGAAGGCGAAGAATGGTTGGACGGCCGTTGAAGAATGTACTGCATGGTTTAACACTGTCTAGCAGGACGCCAGATACTGTGGCCATTTGAGTGGATACCCTGCACACAGAATAGACAAGACAGTCTTGAGAGAGGAATGGAGCCTCTCTGTGGTGCTGTTTCCTCGGGGGTGATATGGAGTCGTGTGATGAGTGAGGATCCGATGTCTCCTGCAGAGGTCCTGGAACTGCCGCGACACAAACTCCAATCCATTGTCGTGGACCACAGACTGGGGCGTTCCGAAGTCTGCGATGTACTGCTCCATGCTCTCCACGACAGTGTGTGTGTGTTTGGTTTTAAGTCAGTATAGTTTGACAAATCTGTTATAGTGATCAATGACTGTTAAAACATAGCGGTAACCACGTGTGTCTGCGGTCATGTCGGTAAGGTCAGTTCCTAACCTTTCTAGAGGTTGTGATAACGACGGCAATTCTTGCCACTTTTGCTACAACCCTGTAGTACCCTTAAATTGTTGGCAAGTAATGCAATTTTTAACATACTGACTTGTTTCGGATTTCAGGTTGGCCCAATAGAAAAATTTCTTCGCCTTTGCAATGGTTTTCTTTTGACCGAAGTGTCCAGAAACTGTGTGGGTGAATTCTAATGCTTTTTGTTTAAGGGATTGAGGAACTACCAAGCAATAGTGAAGGGTACCGTCTACCTTTTCCTTAATAAAGTATAGAACCTTATCTTCCACTACAAACTGATCTAATATAATCTTAGGGTACAATTTTGTGGGTAATTTTCCTCCTAGATACTTTGCCAATCCCTTCCACCTTTCATCCTCTCTTTGGGGCTCGGCTACTGCTGCTAGGGTAAGTCCTAGGTAATTTCTGAGCTCTACTACCTGACGGATTACTCTCACTGGTCTTGACAAGCTGTCAGCTACCACATTATGTTTCCCTTTTAAATACTAGATGTCATAAGTATACTCCCTCATCTCGATAATCCACCTGCTCATCCTGGGGCTTTTAGTCTTCCTTTTGAAAATGCTAGTTAAGGGTTGATGGTCCGTAAAGATACTAAATTTTGTCCCCCATAGGTAATGATGGAAATTTTTACATGTTAAGACCACTCCCAGGGCTTCTCGGTCTGTGGCAGAATATCGAGATTCAGTGGCATTTAATTTTTTTGAGAAATAATCTATAGGCTTATTACTTCCGTCTGGTTGAATCTGACTCAAGACTCCTCCTACGTGGGTGTTACTAGCATCAGTAGTGACTATGAAAGGTTGGGTTAAATCCGCCTTAACCAGCACTGGGGCATCGCTTAGTATCTGTTTCAAGGTGGTAAAAGAGTGTTGGCATTCCTCAGTCCAAACGAATTTAGTCTCCTTTTTGGTGAGATTGTTAAGGGGGGCTGCTAATTTGGCAAAATTTTGGATATGTTTACGGTAAAATGAGCACATCCCTAAGTAACATCTGACTCCTTTAACTGTGCTGGGAGGTTGCATCCTTTTGATGGCTTCTACATTTTTGGGATTAGGTTTACATCCATCTTTCGATACTAAATGGCCTAAAAATTTTACTTCGGCCTCTCCAAAGGTGCATTTATTTAAATTTTGTTTGATGCCGCTTTCCTCTAGAGTCTTAAAGATATTTTGGACTCTAGTCAACATGGTGAAGAAATCGGGGGCCCATAAGATTATATCGTCTAGATAATTTCTGACCCATCCCTCTTTTAATAGGGGTGTTAGGATTGATGCCATTTGTCGAGAGAAGATGGCTGGGGAACAGAACAACCTAAACGGGAGTCTGCGAAAATTATACAAGAACATTCCATCACTAAAGGTGATGATGTCTCGAGAATTTTCATTTATAGTAACTTGGAAGTAGGCTTCCTTAAGGTCGAGGGTGATATAGAAAGCTTGGCTCAGGGCTTGTTCGACTAGTTCATCCAACCTAGGGAAGGGGTAGATATTAGCGGCTAAATGGGTGTTGACTAGCCTGTAATCAAGGCATCCGGTTTACTCACTAATACAATAGGGCTGAGCCACGCAGAAGTGGATTTTTCTATAATTTCCCGGGCTTCCATGTCTTCTAGCATCTGGCTAATTATTTCTTTTGAGGCTTCAGGATACCTGTAACTGTATGTATATTTTATCATTCCTTTGTTGATCTCATTTATATAAAGATATTTAGAAGGTTCAAATACTGTAAAGAAGGATCAGTAGATGCCTAGCTGTTTCATAAGTAAAGGCAATCACATTGCTTATAGAGATATGTTCACGTCATTCATTGCTGACAAGAGAAGCGCGCTCGCAGGATGTGATCGAGGTGAGATCTGTTTATTTCTTATATATTGTGGTATAAATTGACTGTTATGATGATTTATTGATTGTAAGCATTACTTGAAGTGTATGACAATGCCATGAGAATGTATGTGTATTCGTTCTGTGACTGGAAATGTATATTTCAGTTCTTTACGACATGGTAGAGCCAGCCAGACATGGCATAGGCAGACATGGTTATGAAAATAGAGGACTGAGCTTCAATAAACGTCATCGGGAAATACGGGTTTCTGTTCACCCCGGTGAGGAAGCATGTCCTGCCATGCCTGTAAAACAGTTCACATTAATTAGAAGCCTGCGAAAGCCGCTACAATACCGGTACATGGGGGCTCGCACAGGGTTTGCATCTGTCATTTCAATCTTCACCGGAGGGACATTAAGTGTTCCCAATTCTCCTCTTCAAGCAGGAAAAGCTGATCGTGGGCCAAGATTACTTTACTTAATTCTGCCTTTTGAGTTTTCTTTAAATGTGACATGGGCAATTTAGACAATAGATGGGTTAGTTTTTCTTTACGCCCTCCAGGAATACTTGGTTGGTCAGAATGGGGGAGGTCATTTTGAATATGGTGTATAATTGAAGGTGAATTCACTTCGCCCATCTCATACCAGCTAAAAAAGGTGCCCATTTTGAAAATTTTGGTTACTTTAGTATTGTTAGTTACTGGGCAGGGAATGGTTTGATCATCATTGACTTTAACACAAAAGGGATGACATTTACTGGAGGGTCTTCCTTGTGGGTGTACTATAAGAATGGTACCGGGTTTGGCTTCAACCGGTAATGGGATAAACTTAGTTTGATATGGATCAAACCGAATTTCACTAGGATTATGCAATTGGTTCTCAGGCTTTAAGGACACAACTGGGGGAGGAAGTTGAGTTACTCTACGGACTGCATTTTTTCGTGGTCGAGTCAGGTGGGCGGCATAAGGAGCCTTTCCCCAGTGGAACAACTTTTTCTCGGGATCCCATAGAAATGAAGAATGATTTAAGATGTCACATTCCAGTAACATGTCCGCTTGTAAATAACTATCTGGGACCACTGGGACCCATTTCTTTACTACACTTTGCAGCCCAATGCCTATCTCCACCAACATGGAACCGAGTATTCTGATGGGGTACCTGTTACTCCTTGGAGACAAGGGAAGTTCCTTTTCTTGTGGAGCTCACTTCCTAACTTACATCTGGTGGATTCCTTCATTAAGGTGTGACTACTACCGGTGTCCACCAGAGCTGACAACAATTTGTTATTCACCGATAATTGAATTACAGGAGATGTGGGGACCTGTGCTAGTAAGCTGTAAACAATATTTGAGCACTCGTTTGTCTCCTTCACATAATATATCTCTTCTTGCCATCTGGTCACGACATACCCCCGTCTTTGAGTGCACGTCCTCGAGCACCATACTAATGATGTTGACACGTCGCTGAAGTCCACGGTGGAGGATTCGGCATCAATTCGTGAGACTCTTGGATGTCTCCTGGTTGATTGGGAAACCGAGAAGCGTACCAGCAATCACGCGCCCGTTTGAGTCCAACAGCCAGTAACACGAAGAGTAGGGTAATCAACACCGTGAAACCCATTCGTGTCCATTCCAGAAGTCCTGTGTCAGTGTTCTGTTGCTTCAATATCGGCTGCAGCTGGTCAATGTAGTCGTTGAGGGGTAAAGGTTCCAATCGATTACTGCTGGGTAGGGTGATATTAGTAACATTCATGAGAAATCCATGTTCCCATGTTGCGAAGGGGAGAGGCTGTGAAAAAGGATATGGCTTGATATTTAAAGGTACCATTGTTACATGTGATTGCATAACTGGAAGTGAGAATGTATCGCTGTGGATACTACAACCATGGCCAACTTCTAGTAATCCAGTGCCATTTATTATATGCCTGGATTTTAGAACAGTTTGGTTAATACAATTCGAGGTAAGGTCTATTTGATTACTGGTTGCATAAATCCATCCTTGCAAATTTTTGATAAAAATAGGTGGAAACTCCTTAACAATTTGTGTTTTACACAGTTTAGAGACAGAATGTTTTTCAAGAAACAATGCTAATTCACAAGAATCAGTATTTCTGTTATAAACTAGTCCCATTGGTGAAAAAATCAATAAATTGTCATATTTCCTACATACATTAAAATCATCCATTAAAAAATAATGAGTCCTAGACTCACTAATAACCAAATAATGCTTTGATGTATAATGTAACATGAAAGCATCAGTATGTGGAATAGGATATGGTAAATAATCCATTTTTTAGACATCAAAAGTGTCTGTGGGATCACCTCTGAGGATAATAAGTAAGTAGAAACTCAATCCATCTAATGCAGTCTTATGTAAACCTAAAAATTCTGGTTTGGGTGGAAACAACAATCCAATAGTCTTAACAGAAATATCATCTAACAATTTCAATAACATAGTGTTAGTAACAATGTGAGGAGAAATATGGGTTTCCATCATAGTTTGTAACCCAATTCTCAAATTGATATGATCCGCAGAGATAACACTTAGAGCTAATTGTACATGCAAAAGAGTTTCTAACATGAACAACT
>JAXIVD010000490.1:105251-145251 GCA_036785275.1 Cancer borealis
GTTGCACTGCTATAAAAAAAAAAAAAAAAAAAAAAAAAAATATATATATATATATATATATATATATATATATATATATATATATATATATATATATATATATATATATATATATATAAGCATCATGGAGAAAAAAAAAAAAAAATCATTATAGGGCCAGTAAGTAGAACTCAAATACTTCCAACGTTGTTCCTAATATTAGTAATTTTTTTCCTGACCTTGAGATTTGACATAAGCTTGTAAAAAAATATATTGATGGGGCGTCATTTTGTTGAAGTTATCCGAAGTTGTGGTAGGTTTTAACATAATTATGAATATTTGAAATCGTGTAGGACGGCGCGCTGATATGGTGGCGCCCGAAATAACGTCCGATAGGAATACTAATGACTTATAATTTCTCCTGACCTTGACCTTTGAACTTGACCTTGACCTTTCGAACTTCAGTGTAGTCAGTATTTCAAAATTTCATGAGGTTGAAACAGAAATATAAATAAACAAGAGCTGGAAATACGGAAAATAAGAAAGAAAGAATTATTTTTAATCCAGTAGATAAAAAAGACGTTAACGTTCAATTTTACAAAACTGAGTTCTTTCTCACATAATAAATTAATTAATGCAAGAGCAACACGAAAAAAAAAATATATATATATATATATATAAAGAAAACGCTTACTTCAAAATTTAGGGAAAACTACTTTAGACTTTCAAGAATACTTCAAGGCTTCACAAATACTGACGCTGTTGACTGTTTGCTTCGATACAATACCAGGAAGTGAAGCAACAGGTTTTTCTCTTTTTTTTTTAAAGTAACATAGAGACGGACTACATTAACCTGAACTTTGACTACATTAACCAACTATTCTTTTACTAACCACTTCGTTACAGAATGCAATGTACCCGAGGAAGACCGGAAGGAAGCACACAAAGGAAGTTAAGTGGTGAGAGAGAGAGAGAGAGAGAGAGAGAGAGAGAGAGAGAGAGAGAGAGAGAGAGAGAGAGAGAGAGAGAGAGAGAGAGAGAGAGAATCTTCTGTTTCTACTGTTATATTTGTCTTTCTTCTCCTCCTCCTCCTCCTCCTCCTCCTCCTTCTCCTCCTCTTCCTCTTCCTTCTCATCCTGACTTAAGGTTCTTGGAAGGTGAGTCTGCGTTTCATTACTGCGATCGGGTTTAAATACACAAAGTCTCTCTCTCTCTCTCTCTCTCTCTCTCTCTCTCTCTCTCTCTCTCTCTCTCTCTCTCTCTCTCTCTCTCTCTCTCTCTCTCTCTCTCTCTCTCTCTCTCTTTCTCTTTCTCTTTCTCTTTCTCTCTCTCTCTCTCTCTCTCTCTCTCTCTCTCTCTCTCTCTCTCTCTCTCTCTCTCTCTCTCTCTCTCTCTCTCTCTCTCTCTCTCTCTCTCTCTCTCTCTCTCTCTCTCTCTCACACACACACACACACACACACACACACACACACACACACACACACTATAATTATTTTCTCCAGCATGATATTATTGTTAGTGTTTCGAAATTGTCATCTGTTTGGTCTAAAAAATACTGGTGCCGAGGGGGGGGAGGGGGGGCGAGGAAAGGTGTTATTTATTTTGTACCCTATTTTGACCCTCATGGCCGAGATCTGACCGCCACCACGAGCAAGGTTGTGGCTGATGCCCTAATCACACAGGAAACAAGGACAATGGCGTCAATTTCAAGATAATGGGCGCGTTTAGGTGTGACGTAAATTACGCATTTATCAAGAGTCACCAACGAGAGGCGGCAACCGTGTTATAAGCTTTATAAAATACAGCAGGAACATTAGTGGTACATCCGAGGCCCTGCAGCTTGTGTGTGTGTTGTGTTGTGTGTAGAGTGACAGTCCCGTTCCGCTCGCTGTTGTCCACGATGAAGGTCCAACTGGTGCTGATGATGATGATGGTGATGGTGGCGGCGGTAACATTCGCGCAGGGTAAGACTCATTAAAGTTATAATGTCATCACAGTAAAGGCAGTGACATACACGCAGTTCAGTAAGTACATTAGACGCCTGATAATGACTGAGCCTTACCTTCCCTCCTTCCCGCCCTGCAGGTACAAAATGCCCTCAAGAGAATACTTGGTACGAAGACTGTAATTTGTGTGGCTGTTTAAACGGCTTCCCTGTCTGCACCTTGATTGACTGCGATAGTCTAGGTAAGCATCAACCAGTGTGTGTGTGTGTGTGTGTGTGTGTGTGTAAGTTAATACACGTGCTTAAGTGTATCTGAACCATTTATGTTTGGTGTGCCTTCATAACGTTCATTTTCTCTGCTCGCCACGGACACAGAGGGCCCATTTGGATCGCCTTAATGCAAGAAGGTGAGTGACGTCCGTCCCAGGGCCAGGCAGTGCACCAGGCGGACCAGGCAACAGTGTCACGTGTTATCGTCCTTCCAACACAAACGTCATCACGTAGTTGAGTCATTACTGTAGTCACGTAACACTTCATTTAGGTTCAACACTGTCACGCGTGCTTACCATCAAAACTACAATTATTGAGTCTGTCACCACTTGTAGTTGTTTTGTAATGTTCACAAAGGTTGTAACTTAAGGAAGGACAAGACAAGTGTTTAAAATCAGAACATTTTAAGGTCTTTAAGGTTTTTAAGGTCACGTGACACTGGATTGTAGTGTGCAAAATAAAAAAAATATCAGCTGACAAGTTATGATTTTATTGAATGTTATTTCGGAGGAACATCACACACACACACACACACACACACACACACACACACACACACACACACACAGACACACAGACACACACACACACACACACACACACACACACACACACACACATATCGTGGACTGGAAGTGATGATTAAGGGATAACACTCGTTTGATGGTTCTGAAGCAGTGTTCGAAGCGCGTGGAGCCTTAACTGCAAGGTTGGCGTCAGTACTGTCTGGTGTGGCCTGCAGGACGCACGCACGAGGCTTGGTGTGTCAGAGTTCCTTCCCCACTACTACTACGCCCTCACGGAGGACCCTCAGCACAGGAGGTAATACTGGTAAGTCACTGAGGAGGATATGACTGGGCACGGCATGTCTATATATATGTTCACGGGTGATTGTAGGAATGCCAGATATAGTATAGGACGTGGCAGGGCGGGGCAGAGCAGAGTGTGGCTATGAAAGGAATCGAAGCCCTTCATAGTGGTTCCAGGTAATGTGGACAAGCAATGGTCAAGTAGTACTGTAGTGTGTCAAAGAATGGGAAATCAACTCGATCTACTATGTGTAAGTCACTCCAACACTCTTCCCATTGAACAGCCAATCAGTGAGGTTATAACAACACTTGGCTTAGCAGTATTGGGTCTTAAGGTTATCTCTGCATTACTGTCCTAGGTGGCCAGCATACCCAAGTAAAGTTAAATAATGGCTATTTTATTATTATTATTTGGAAAGCAAGGGTGAACTATGGTTTAATATTATATTGATCAGGAAACTGAGTCCAGATTCGTGTTCATCATGTTCGACAACCTATATGTAGGCTACTAATGTTCATGAGATTTGGAGGTATCGAAATTTTCATGAAATTTCCAAGGGATTTTTAGTAGAAATCATGTTTTCTTAAACAACTCGAAAACTACCTCATATATGAGATTTACGTAAAAAAATATATAGAGTTCTAAAGAAAGGGCAGAACACGCCCATTCTTTTGAGCTATTATTTATAAAGGAATTGGATCATAAGTATAGATGTAAGAATGGAGAAAATGACACAATCTTGTTTTTCATAAAAACGCAAATTTCCTCCAAAGGTATAGAAATTAGGTAAATTTATACTTTATGCCATTGTGCCACATCTGTACCCACCCACCCACATCCCCCCCAGCAAGCTTGGGGGAGCCTGGGGAATCGGGGGTTTTGGGGGGGGAAGCATATGGGAGTGATATATGGCCTTTGAAAAATCTACGGGAATTTCCCTACATTGTGGGAAATTTCCCCAGATTTAACCTAAATTACCCTAACCCATCCTAACCGGGGGGGCTGCGCCCCCCCTGGACCCCCCCGTGTGACACTGTTTCAACCTAACCAATCCTAACCGGGGGGGCTGCGCCCCCCCTGGACCCCCCCGCTGACACTTGTAACCTAACCTAACCTATTTATTGGTTGAATTGCAAATTTACCAAATATAATTTCATAACTCACAATACCTTAAACGAGAGCATGAAGTTCCTGGCTGTGGGGTTATCCTCTACTATTCCTCCAAGGAGCCATACAGTGGGGACACTGAACAGCTGCTGGTAGGACGCCGTGCTCCCTCAGAAAGTCGTACAACAAATCGTTTTTTGAATGAAATTTTGCGATTATTTGCCAATAATCCAATTCACAACCTTGACAACTAACATGAACGGTAGCCATGATACAACTGAGGAGAAAACTGTCTCCTGCCCTATCCTTCCAGGTGTGCCACATCTACTAATAAGCTGTGATTGGCGCAGCTGGTGGTGGCAATTAGTGGTGGCACGTCATTGGACAGAGGAAATATAGACAATATAATAACCATCTGTACCAACAGGACCTAATCCCATGCTTGAAACCAAAGCCCTTGATAAAAACAATTGATAGTGTTTGTTTGTTTATTTTGACTTAGAGATACAGTCCAAAAGTGTTCCACATTCACGGACGTATTGCAGTGTTATTATTCATTTCCGACAGGTAGTGTAATCAGTGAAAATGTTGTCAACAGTAACAGCAACAAGCTGAGGGTAGCCATAACCTTCGACTGTTTAATGGCATAAAGTATAGTAATACCAAATTAGAAAGATGACTGCATAATCTGACAGATCTTATCAAACTTCACAACTTGTTTATATGTACATTCAAACAAGTTGTGGAGTTTGATAAGATCTGTCAGATTATGCAGTCATCTTTACATTAGCTGTAGGGCTAATAGTTTCGTAGTAAAATCGAAAATCCAGTCACGTCCCATATAAGTGAAACATGATTGGAATAAAAGCTGTACATCTTTCAATTTGCAACAACACTTGTTCAGTAAGTTTTCCTGAATGAGGAATGATTGTGAAAGGACCGTAAAGAAACCATACAACTTTTTAAAAATTTATTTTTGAGTAACGGTTCGTTGTAGTTAAACTAGGTAATACTCATCCGTTTTGCATAGAAAATAACTGTACTCGTTGACCAATTGTGTTCCTCCTTCCTTAACAAGCTGGAAATTAACTAACTACCCAATGACAGGCTAACATTACACTTACATTACCAGTCCGATTTACATCAATTGTTATGACTATTTTGGACTATTAAAATTACAACACACTTAAATAAATATATAACTAACCATTTAATTACTTAATAAACATAATAAACATTAATAATACTGTACCAGCTGATCAGTCCGCCATCTTGGATTCGGGACGGAAAGGAGGAGGAAGGCAAGACACGGTTATTCCTTTATTTTGATCAATTCCTCTTAACTACCAGTATGTTCGGAGGCAACGAGAACATGGCGCGCTCTACAGGCATGCGGGCAGCCTTCTCTGCGGCAGAAAACGGCACAGAGGACAAATATTTTAAGAAATACAACGCTATATTAAGGCGATGCAGTTGTGTTCAGAAGGTTAGTTATTGCACCTTGTTGGGGGTGTGTATGTGTTTTGGGGGTGTAAGGTGTGTGTGTTGGGGGTGTAGGGTGTGTGTGTGTGTTGGTGGTGTAGGGTGTGTGTTGGGGGTGTATGGGTGTGTGTGTTGGGGTGTTAAGGGTGTGTGTTGGGGTCTAGTTTTGTGTTGAAAAGTGTATGGGGGTAGTATCAGCGTCATACAATACTGTCCCCCACCCAAACGAGGCCTCTGTGTGTGTGTGTGTGTGTGTGTGTGGAAAGGAAGACATGGTCAGGTCAGCAGGTTTACTTACTTACTTGGTTTACTTGGTGTTGTTTAGAGGTCTATGCCTCACAGTCGTGGTGGTCCACCGCTGCTTCCCGACCTGGTATCCCGATTCATTAGGTCTACCTGGTCTGGCACGGAGTTGTGAGGCATAGTCCTCTAAACAAAAAAACAAACAAACAAGCCATTCTGGTGAAGATGTAAAAATTTACCCCAAAAAATAGCTTTGTTAGCATAACCTTACAAGAGCTGCAGTTAAATAAACCTAAACAAAACTAACCCAACCAAGCCTAACCAAATCTGAAACGTAACCTTGAAAAAAAAAAATTTTTTTCTTTTCTGTAATTCATCAGCATAATGTTTGGTGTGATCTGAACAAGTATCTGAGGTTGAATTTGCAGTGCATTATAAAGGTAACCAGATAGCGAATGGGTCATCTTACCAATCTTTACCTAGTTTTTTTTTTTATATAGTTTACGCTTGCCTAGATTATGTTTTATTTTGTGGGAATTTTAATTGTTTCTTAATTTATTTCTTGTAACTTGGCTTATGCTGCCTAACAATTTTTTTCTTCTACGAATGGATTACTGTTTTAGACAAAAAAATGTATTATTTGTATATATATATATATATATATATATATATATATATATATATATATATATATATATATATATATATATATATATATACATTGGACCTTTTATTGTAACGTTTATATTAGATAGTGTTGTTGTGGTCAATGAAATAACTAACTGGTCAGGTCAAGCAGGTGGTCAGGAAGGTATGTGTGTGTGTGTGGTCAGGTCAAGCAGGTGGTCAGGAAGGTGTGTGTGTGTGCTTAGGTCAGGTCAGGTCTGGTCAAGCAGGTGGTCAGGAAGGTGTGTGTGGTCAGGTCAGGTCAAGCAGGTGGTCAGGAAGGTGTGACGTAACAACTGAGTGATAATAAAGAGATAAAGTTACTCAACTAATCCTGAGGTTCGAACTATTTTTCTTTAACAAGTTGATATACATTGCATGCTATTCCGCAACCTTAACTCTATCTGACGTGTAAGTATTAACCTCGGGAGAAGACACTAATGTTATTTCCATATCACCCCAATTGTGTCTTCCAGGAGAACGAGATGCTGGTGAACCGAGTATACTTGGTGAAGAGGATGGTGCAACGGCTCAGGAAGGAACGCAGGTGTGTGGAGGCATGGAGGAAAGGTGGGGAGGGAGGGGGGATGAGTAGAAGGAAGAAGTGAGGGGAGTGATAGTGGGTGACTAGGAGGAGGGAGGGAGGGGAGTGATGGAGGGGTGATTAGGAGGAAGGTGGTGGTGGGGTGACTAGGAGGAGGGAGAGAAGAGAAGGAAGAGGGAGGAGGGTAACCAGGAGGAGGGAGAGAAGAGAAGGAAGGAGGGGAGTGATGAAGATATGACTAGAAGGAAGGAGAGAAAAGGAGGTTGTGTAAAGGATGAATAGAGAAGGATGGAAGGATGAGGATAAGCAGAGGGAAAGAAAATTTAAAGGATAGATAGAAATAGAGAAGAGGCTTGATTGATAAAAGGAAGGTAAGGGAAGAAGAGAAGGACTGAGGATAGGAGTAAGTAGATTAATGAATACAAAGGGAATGTGAGGGAAGGAGGGAGGGAGAATAGATAGATAAATATGAATAAGAAAGAGGAATCAAGATGCATTCTAACTTGCCTCTAGTAAGTAACCCGAACAGTGTCTTTACTTTATTCACTTGAACTCACTCACTCAGTTCAGTACTTGAACCTGCCTTGGTGTTGCCCTTAGCCAGCCTCCACCCACACCCACAGGTACTTGATGGAGGAGCTGGACAGGCGCGGCGACAACTACAGGTCTCTGCCGCTCACCATCGCCATCGAGGAAGATGAGAAGTCCTTTGCTCTGCCGCAGGTGAGGGTCGGGTGTGTGTGTGTGTGTGTGGATGGAGTTAAGTTCAACACCAACCAAACATTGTGTAGATTTGATAATGTTAATGTTAGGTCAGAGTAAAAACCACACATACATTTTCTCTATCATATTTTTGTATCTGTTTGGTTTATGATGCAAAAAAATAGTACTGGATAGAAAATGGTGATTATTTAGAAGGTTGGGTCGGTACCAAGAAGTATTCATTGTCATTACTGTACAAATCTTAAACCTTCACACAAGATTCACCAAAAGAAGAAGTAACACTGATACTTTCCCCAAAAATAGTGTTTCGGCAGTTTCATGTTTTTCCACTGATCAGGTTTTAATAATGGTACAGTACTTGCCGTGCTTTGAGTGTTGTGTTGTGATGTGTTCCTAACCTTAGCAAGCCATTCTTCATTAAGTGATTCTTTATTGTGTCTGCGTGGTGGTGGTGGTGGTGGTGGTGGCATCAAGCAGACCTCCAGCCTGCCAGCACTAGGGCGGCCAAGGAGCTCTGGTTCTTCCCTCAACAGTAGGAGACAGGTGAGGCTGGAGGAGACAGTGCATGTTGACGGGAGAGCGGAGAAGGATTGTGTCAACTAAGTAAAGGATCTGAACATAGTTGGTTAGTTTTAGGCTGGGATCACACATTCACGATTTTGAACCGCGACAGACAGCGACGTTTGAAATTGGTGCATCGGGTTGAGAATTACGACTGGCTCCCGATCCCCAGTCTTCTCCGTACACCTAGACAATTTCCAACGGTTCAAAACAATTGTAGTTTTCTGTTCCAACTGTCATTCATCGGGAGATAATCTTGACCATCGTAACAGAATTGTGATTGTGTCGTGGTTCATCGTGGTACATTAAAGATTCAATGGTGACCATCGCTATTATCTACGAAAAATCATGTGCCATCTGGCATCATCAGCATCACAAAAACTGTTGTCTCGATGTGGCAACGCCGCATCACGCCATCCTATGACAGACCATGATATATACACAATATATATATATACGACATAAGTCTGGCCGACTATATATATCGTATGTATATCATATATATATCATGGTCCGTCAGTCTACTCTAGTCCCACACAGCAAGCACTCTTTAAGATGGTGAAGGAAAGGAAGGACAAGAAAGCTGGGGCAAAGAAAAACAAGACTGATTTCCCTCGTCAGGAGGAGGATGCTACATCATCACCTATGCCACCACCTGCCACCTCTACATCTGAACCTAGCCTTCCCACCCCTACATCTGAGCATAGCCTTCTCACCCCTACATCTGAGCCTACTAGGCAGGAACATATGCAGAAAGGCTAGTTTCAGCCTAGCCTTCCTGCATATGTTCCTGCATCAGAAAGCAGCCCTACTTTATTATTGGGAGATAATGAATTAGAGATGCTGGTGGTGTGTCCTCCCTCGGATTATATACCTGGATAAGGGTCCCGACACGTTTCCACGACATGTCTTAATCACATCGTTTGCAATTCCCGATCAATTTACGCCCATCGGGATTTGTCTTGTAACGTTGTAATACATCTTGGCCATACTTTCAACGTCGTAATTCAGTCCTTATACACTACCGATGTTCCACGATTACAAACATATCGCGAGCCATCGGCCAATTTTCATTTGAGATGGATGGATCAGGATTTGAAAAATTCAAGCGTCGCTGTCCGTCGCTGTTCAAAGTCGTGAATGTGTGGTCCCAGCCTTAGTTCCCATGAAAACTTGGGATGGTGATCCAGATTGACTTCCTAGATGTAGGCCCATGCAGGGAGGCTGTTGGACACTAGCCTCATGAACTTATATTAGTGGACAAGGCCAACACTTGTGAACATGTATACAGCTTTTTGAAAGGATTATGATGATGTAGCCCCAAAATAATTATATCCTGTGAGTAACAAACTTCCTGCTATGGTGACAATACAAATTGATGTATTGTGCATTGTGCAAGGCCTTGCTTGCTTATAATAACAGGTATGATGACAAACAACCTTCCACCAAACACTCATTCCTCCCCCCCTTCCCCCCACAGCCACAGGTGAAGAGGGAAAGAGTGGAGCGTGACACACCTGCCCCCAAACGTTCAAGCAATGCCTTCCTGCAGTTCTGTCAGGACCAGCGTGAGGCAGCCACTGCTCACCACCTTCACCAGACTGGACGCGCACCGGACAAGAAGCAACTCACCCGACAACTTGCCTCACGATGGAATGCTCTCTCAGAAGACGACAAGAAGGTGAGTTTGTTTGTTATTATTCCATGTGTAGTCCAGTTATTCATCACTAACTCATGTTACCCAGAAGTGACACTCATTCCCAAGGTCACGGGAGTCTGGGTTCATGTTTGCTTGTACCATTTGTTCCCCAAAAGGTCAGAGCGTAGTGACTGTAAGTCTGGCTACCACTGACTTTATTGATGAGTGTGTGTGTGTCATCAGGTCATAGTGTTACTCTCTCGTGCGTCTGTACCAAACCTTGTTTATATGGGCAGTACATGTACTTATATGGTAATTGTTACTTTTACACTGTTCTTAAAAATTCTTGCATTGTTTTCGTGATTGAAGGATTCGCCCCAAGGTCATTATGCAGTGAGTGTGTGTCATTGTCCTCACAGTAAACCTCAGTGTGTAACTTAGAGGTGGTGGGGACAGTACCACTTACCTGGCACTGGACCGTCACTGTGGGGGTGGGTATGCATCACAACACTAGGCACTAGCAGTTGTAACTAATTGTAAGGTTCAGCAGCCAGGCTCCGACACTGGTGGGGTTCAAATGATACAATTATTACTTCCATTAGGATGTGTTGTGTTGTGTTGCCTTTGAGAGAGAATCCTTCATCTACTCTAATTGGCTTACATCATTATATTTATCTCGCTTATTGCTTATAATTTCTTTGAGTTAGGACTTTAATACGTACAAATATTTAACTATAGAAAAAATTGAATATAGTAAACCCACTCAAACTCTGTTCCCCTTCAATCAATTCGGTTATTACAAAACTCACTTGGACTCGATGTTGGTGCAAGCTTCAGGGAACAGACTAGTTATTTTTTACACAATGATGAATTTCCATTTTTTTCCTTCTAAGTCTAGCCATGTGA
The DNA here is from genome assembly GCA_036785275.1 of Cancer borealis. NCBI lineage: Eukaryota > Metazoa > Arthropoda > Malacostraca > Decapoda > Cancridae > Cancer > Cancer borealis. The sequence continues at coordinate 116,127 of JAXIVD010000490.1, forward strand.
CATTGAGTGAGTTCCATTGTTGTATCCCGCAGATGTACGAAGAGAAACACGAGCAAGACAAAGAACGATACTCCGGAGAGAAGACGGCATGAGAGGAGGCAGTTGGAGTAACATGGAAGGTGAAGGTAACTTAACTAAAGTAATCTTTGGTGAATATTTATTCATATGTACATTCATCTACAGACAGACACAGCATCGCCTACAAGGAAATAACTTGTTAAATGGGAATTGAGCTGAATGTAGAGTAATACTTTGATTCCTCTATGTACAAACAAAATATAGACATAAAGTAAAGCTTTCCATAAACGTCATTTTTTATTCGGCACACAAAATGTTCCCTAGAGTTAGCCATCCTTGGGTGCGACTCCTCACCAGCATCACCCAAACACATCACACTTGCAGGCACAGTGAGGAGTGACGGTGGTTGTGTCTTTAATGATGTTTGCTCTTTAATGCAGATTATTCATCACTGTGCTCATAAAGATGTACAGTCCCCTGGGATCTGTACAAAGCTCTCCCTAACCTTAGCACTGATCGCAGGGAAAGTATAGCAGGCTCTTCCGAATCGGGCAACATATGTCACCTCCTTTTTCATGGGATCTGTCATTGGCTGACCTCCAGTGACCCATCTCTCTCTCATATGTGAGTGAGTGTGTGTGTTGATATATAAAACATATTAGTGAATTTACTTATGATGCTTGCTAACAGTTTTCCTCTTACTTCTTTCTATCACTGAATAATTTATTTATATTTAAAAGGCGGATAAAAACAAACTTATGACGTGAGAGAGAAGAGAAAAGAAGAGAAGAAGAAAAGAGAAGAGAAGAGAAGAAGAGGAGAAGAGAAGGAGAGAAGAAGAGAAGGAGAGGAGAGAAGAGAGGAGAGAAGAGAAGAGAGAAGAGAAGAGAGAAGCTCTTCTCTCCTCTCCTCTCTCTTCTCTTCTCTTCTCCCTCTCTTCTCCCTCTCCTCTCTTCTCTTCTCTTCTCTCTCCTCTCCTCTCCTCTTCTCTCTCTTCTTCTCTCATGTCATAAGTTTATTTTTATCTACCTTTAAAATATAAATAAATGAATTATTCAGTGAGTGATAGAAAAATGAAAGAAGTAAGAGGAAAACTGTTAGCAAACATCATAAGTAAATTCACTAATATGTTTTAATATATTCTCGTCTCTCTTCTCCCATGAAAAAGATGACATATGTCATACGCCTGATTCGGTATTTTGGTTAGGAAGAGTCTGGTATACTCTCCCTGCGATCAGTGTTAAGGTTAGGAGAGCCTTGTACAGATTCCAGGGGACTGTACATTCAACAACCCCATGCATAAGGGATTGCCGCACCCCATCATTATTTATTCATGTTGATTGGTGGAAGTGTCGGCCAATCACAGGGCTGAAACCTGTTAATTACCTCAAGATTTAACTGTGATTGGCTGCCACTCCCACCAAGGTAGATGGATCAATAATGAGTGGGTGTGGCCTACAGGTGTGACCTTGGACAACATTCATCTCAAGTGTTGTGAAGTGAACCAACGCATCGGGTCGTACAAAGTTGTTGAATACGGGTCAAAGTAAGATGGCGACACTTATGATGCACCTTCACTTTTGTACAGTCAAGCCTCTCAGTCCAAACCGACTCCACGCATTCTCTGCCGTAAAAGTAAATTACAAAATATTTTCAATTTATACATTTCAATTAATACATTTAAAAACTGTCCCAAAAGATTCCTTCGTATCACGGACGAGTATCAGTGTGCAATGGTTACACAATGTGCTCCAGCAGGACATCACTTATATCATCTATTAACAAATTGATCTAAAGTATTGAGTGTATGTAGTGTAATATGACAATGACAAAAATATATGAAGTGAAACAGTAGTATCTGTTCTTCATGGTCAAGGTGGGAATCATTGAATACAAAAGGTCTGTGCTGGAATATTTGAGGTTATCAAACACACTCATGCACTCTGTTATCCAAACGGATGCTTCAGTGTAGGATTAGGTTAGGTATCAAAGCTAGTCAAGGAATGTATTCTATTAGCAAAACCCTAACTACTATGTTATAGAGTAATTCATGTTGCCTAACTAACTTATCCTTAAATAGCACCACCCTAACTATAAAAGCATCCTCACTACAATTTTGGAATTTGCTCCATTAATAAATAGTCAAAGTAGATTTTTTCCTAAAGGAATTTTTTGGGTCAGTTTCCAGAATAGTGGTGAAAGCAATACATAAAGAATTTATCCAACACATAGACTTTTATCTTGGCACTTGGGTTTTACTAACTCACTCATGCACACTGTTACATCAATGTGAGGAGCCGTCACACCACACAAACACATCTGGTACTCATACTCACCACAACCTTGGCTGCACACACACACACACACCACCTTGCCATGCCACTAAGGTGGTGATGGTGTGTGAAGGGATCTGAAGAGCTGTGGTGGTGTGAGTGGTGCTCCACCATGGTGGTGGTCACCTGTGCCTCACGCACGGATCACGGAGGGAAGGATCACTATCTCAAAAGCATGTGCTGTACAAAATCTGGGCTTCCCTAATTTTTTAAAACTTATCTCCCCTTATAGTTGGTTTAACACATTCCTATGGCTGTACCACCAGTCACCACATCACCAGACACCCTTCATGGAGGCGGTGGTGTCAGAATCTTCATGTTGTCACCGACTGCTGTGTTTCAAAAGCAATAATTACTTAACAAACTGTTGGATTAGTCTCAAAATGTCACAGATAGTTTCAGACTTGTAATTGGTGTCAATATGGTTTATTGACAAAAAATATATTATCAAGGCACTTGTCTTGACTCATAACGCCAACTTGCTGGACAACAAACTGATAACTGATACCAGGCTACCGTGACGTTACCAATCAAGAGACAATTGTCTTGATTGTGAACTTTTTGTTGATAACCCATACTGAGAAAATAAGGAAGGTCTGAAACTATCTCTGCCACAATACAAGACTAATCCAACAATTTGTTATGTAGTTATTCTCGAAAAACATCAGCTTCTGAAATACCTAGAGGAGGTATTTCAGGTACATAACTTTGGTGGAATCATTCTAAGACTGGTACAACAACGTTTGGCTTCAGTCATGTACTGAGAGGCTTGACTTCATATTGCACACGTGACACATTCACAAGATACATTTGCTCTGAATTTAAAAACTTACAATTAGCATTGTCATGTATTAAAATTTTACCAACTTTACTACTACATACATTAAAATTTTTGAAATAAAATAATGATGGAGTTTATGTAACACAAAACGAGACTGCATGAGTCCAATAGTGTAAAAGGAGAGAGAGCATCACTGGAAGGGAGGGAGACAACTAGAGACCTTTTGTCATGATATGCCCTTTTGTAAAACAAAAATTAAAATCACACCACACGCAGGTGGTGATGGTGATGGATGGTGCAGGAAGGTTGTCTAGTTGTTGCTCACACTGGGCACAATGAACCAACAGTTGTGTCAAGAAAAAGTGGCAGGCGTTTGTTGAACACAAGTGGATGTGTTCGGAGTGTAAGTACGATGCCAGGACTGCCAGATCCAGATGAAGATATAAAACATGACTAAAGGAACACCTGACCAGTACACATACACGTACATATAAACAAACACACACACACACACACACCACAGTCAGTAGTATAAAACTAACTTAGGAATGATCAGAGACATGAGCAAAATGAATCATGGTGAATGAAATGTAAAACAATGAATAAAATACATACAAGCAATGATTTATGACAAATTCACAGCTCACAAACAGCACAGTCTGTTGGCTGAAGATGATCCAATATAAAACAAAAGCCTTTGGCTTGGAAGGGGAAGCAAGGGAAGCACAAGAGTTCCTCCACCGCCCCAAGTAGCCCAGCAGACCACAGGAAGGAATCCTTCTGAAACACAAGGTACTGGACGCCAGGCCGGGCTGGGCCGGCACAGGGAGGCTGGGACAAGGACTTACCTGTATGGTGCTACCTTAATGAATAATGGAAGATGCAAGATAGTGTCTGTTTAGTATTCCAGAAACTGTTGACTGTGGCCATACTGGGCAGTACTGGGGAGAGGGGGAGGGAAGGGAGGGGCCATCATACTGGAGTCTGGTTGCGGGGAGACAAGGGGGTGTGGCGGCCTTGGTAAAACTGTAGTAGTCTCTCCACCGTGATGGCAACACGTACTGTTCCTCGCTCTTCCAAAATATCATGAGCTGTGCATGTGTATTCCTGGAAGTAAAAGTAATGTGATAGCCATGCGCTACACTACAAAAAGTGATCACAAACGCAACAAACTCATGCCACTCTTGGAACTGGAAAATTATACTCAAGTAGCAGAGGAAGGTACAGTTTGTTAAAACAATCTGCTGAAAGGCTGTGAACAGATAGACAATCAAAGTGAAGGAAAGCTATTCAACATACTAACCTTTTTTTAACCTTGGCAGAAAATGCAATCACAAACAAAAATTATAAATTATGCATTGTTAAAACATTTATTGAATGCAATGTGGCATAGTGAAAAAACATTTACTGAATGCATTGAGGTATCAAGTTAAAAACATTAACTAACTTCAAATTTTCCTATAAGAAAAATATATATAAAGTGATTTTAATTAAAAACTGTTGATTGGAAAAAAATGTATGGCACTGTCTGACACATGCGATTGTTGTTAAAAATCTATGCTGCTGCTGCTGCTGATGATGATGATGAGTAAGAGTTGTGATGGTACAATCAGCCTCACTCTTTAATACTGAGAACACAACACAGCCAAGTGCCAACATAGGCTCACCACCCAACACAAGGCTCAGAGAAGCATGAAGTGTTGTGGGGATGAACCTAACAATGACAAAGTGACAAGGTGTGCTGTGCTGTGAAGAGGGATGGGAGAATGTTTGCTCATGTCTTGTGGAAATGTATTTAGTGTGGTGTTAACAGACATGAGAAAACATTTTCTCATGACTTGTAGAAATGTGTCAAATCATATTTGGATTACATAAAAGGGTTCAGCAAGATGATTCCTATAATGACACTAAATCTAGAGGAAAGGATGAAGGCAAGTGACGTCCCAGAACAATGTCACACACTGGTCAGGCGACAGCATCAGGTCAGGAATATTAGGATACAATCTGCCACACCTAGATATTGTAACTCATTAAACTATTGGCTTATTCTGCAACGCATTACCAAATGTTATAGATTCCCTGACGAGCTCTGTGCCTGACCAGCTAAGTAACTATAGTGTTGGGTGGGTATAGGGTTCAAAATATTCTTCAATACATAAACACAATACAGAAAACTGGCAAAACTAGCTCCTAAAAGTATATAAGCTGCATAAAAATATATACTTAATAATATGAATACCGAAGGAACATGAGTAGCATTAAAACATACACTGGTACTTACTCTGTGTTCACCTTTTAAAAAGCTACAATTCATAAACAGGAAAACAAAGTCTTATTATAGTTATGCCACAACTTTTGATAAACTCTCAAGCCTGTCTTTTACAGCTGTACAGGACTCAAGGCAACTCAGTGTGACTTAGGACACACACACACACACACACACACACACTATTACCATGACAGAACCTCATTTGAAGTTGAAATGATATAAAGAAACAAAAAGCAACTAATTCAAATATTGTTTTGACTACTTTGTTCATAGAAAATAATAACCTGAGATTCAGCTGACCAATAATATTAAAGCCTTATAGTGACTGCTACTTCACTGTCCTCTGTTTCCGTGCACTATACTGGGAATTACTTGTATGCAATTGACTACAACTAAAACCAAATGAAATGTCTATATGTTACTAGTTTGTCAATAATTTCACACTTAACTGAGCTGCTGTTCCTCATGGTTACACAAGTGAGGTGTGAATGTACTGTAGGTTTTAATTATTAATTAACTAACTGACTTTTGGTCCACCCAAGATGCGCGGCCTTGTAAAACATTACTCCTTACTTTACTCTACCTTGTATATTAGAACACAACTAACACACTTGGCCTTGCATCTACTTTGGACATGATGTGGATCCGTACATAAAACACAACTCCACTCCCGCCAAAAACTACTGGAGTTTATTGAGCTGTCAGTGACTATTATCACGAGGGTTTGCAGTCTTTCTGTGACACACACACATGTAATACAGCCGTGTGTGCATGTATGTGCACTACAAAACTACAAGAATAACAAAATGCAACCCCCTGCTATCTTGATATCCTTCTACAATTGTAAACATTGAATTCAGAGTCAGTGGTAAAAGGAAGGCTCTGAGTAAGTACACTTGGATCACACATACAAAAGTTGTGGGAAGGGTGCGTGGAGTCTCATACTGAGCGCTGCTTCAAGTGTGTACAAAGCTCCTGAAGCACCTTTCTGGATATTATATTAAGGTTGTCTCAACACTAGATATCACCTTAAGTTTGTGGTAGGTGCAGCCAGACTCTCATTCTCTATCACAGGATGCTCTTGGCTGCACCAACCTCAAACCATTAACCTCCAGATACACATCAACACTGGACTGCCCTAACACACCTTGACTGTCTCTGTAACATGGGTCACTGATTCCCAAGTGAAGGATGTTTACTGAAGGCAACACAGTGAATCAGTATGAGACAGTGCTGCCATTCACCTCTAAATACGACTGCCAAGACTATATTTATTTATTGTGTGACCACCTGAGGCTGTGGTAATGTTGACTCAAGGACAGATCAATGTTTACTTGGCAGTCACAAGCAGGTGAAAGACTAGATTCTACTCTGTCTTAGATATTTGGTGAACACTTCATCAGGTGTGTTGGTGGAGACAGGTCATGTAACACTTGTTTGGTGTGTGCTAATGATGAAGTGTTCCTGAGAAGGGACAACACATGGTTCCATCCCACTCTTCAATGCACCACAACACACATACCTCACCCATCACACCAGCACACACACACACACACACACACACATATAAACACTTCCCAAGGACTTCAATAAATGTTTCAACTTAAATACTACTGCTCCATATTAATAAAAGTTCATACATCTTTTTTTGGTGTTGTATTGAAGTGCTTGAGGCTAAGGTTGTCCTTGTAACATTCCCCCCCAGTGAGCAGCAGCTACCTGGAAGTGGTTGTGGTGTGTGCTGCCCAAGGTGAGGTGTGTGTGGCCGGCCCAGGGAGACTCAGGGCCACAGAACATACATGAGATATTGTGTAAGCAAGAAGCGTAACCTAAGGATTCACAGATCTGACTATATCACAATGGTGTGGCTGACTTGTGGCTTCAGCGAGGACAGAACAAGGACTCCAGTGGTGCCTCATAACATAACACTGGCACCTGCACCGCCTATGTACTAAGTGAGGAAGTTGATCACAAGCATTAAGCACATCCAAACCAAACCTTTAAAGCTGCACCGTTAAAACAATAGTGAAGCCGTTCTGTCCCGCTTGACTTGGGGTTAAAAAAGCCCTTTTATTATTATCATTATTAACTACTGCATAAACTTAATAATACAAGCACACAAAAATATAAAACCATATTTCTATTCTAGTCATTTTCTTTTATAATATTCCTAAGCATCTTGTTAGCTGTCTTAGAGTAAAGTAAGATTAGCATACACACCTTACCTAGTGGAATGTTGCAAACTGAAAGTACAGCAGCTTTGATTCTTTGACTACATAACTTGCCTATCACACACACACTTGTGGCACCCTCTCCCCCCCTCCAGACCCAAGGCTGTGTGGTGACCAGCGCTGCACCAGTCCTCTCATGACCCTGGTGAGGTGTGTGGCCAAGGAGAGCAGGAGTCCGTCTACCACACCACCAGACCACAAACTGTATGTGCCTGCTTAGCTTGTGTGTGTGTGTGTGTGTGTGTGTGTGTGGTGGGGGAATGAAGGCAATATAGTGTTATGGTGTTGTGGTAATGAGTGGTGAGTGTGTAAGTAAGTCCCTAGATCACAGTCATAGAAGTCCTAGCCAGCAAGACATGCACTCACGCTCAAACTAACCTCACACAAATAATAATAATAATAATAATAGTAGTAGTAATGGTAATGTTCAACAGGCAGGCACTATGCAGGTGATGGAAGGCAATACTAGAAATAAGAGAGGAGTCAGGACTCCGGCAGGATGCAAGCCAACTGTGATGGGGATCTGGCAAGATGGTCAAGCTGAATTCAAGCCTTTATACAAGGTTATCTATGTACATACACTCATGTAATACCTCTCTCTCTCTTTCTTTCTCTCTTTTGTGTTATGGTAGGTGGAGGAAGCAAGGCATGGAATGTTTGGAGCAACGGGTAAGAATGGCTACAGGAATGAACAGTAGATGACGTGAGGAGTAACTGGATCAAGTAGGAACCTTCGGGGAATAAAGGCTGAGGGTTCTCGATAAGGAAACCAAGTTATAGGAGGTGGAGGAAGGAGTGTAAAGGCTCAGACCATATGAGGATCAAGTATGGGAAAGGAACGTATAACAGGAGGTTCATCCTGAGCCTCACTAAGGATGGCAACACAACGCAACACAACACAAGCATACATCAGCCACTAGTACACACACGGCACCACCATCACCATCACCAAGTAAGTGTTTCCATCACTATTCATGTGATGATGATAAAACTCCTGTCTTCTTGAGCAAGGATCCCTCAGTGAAATCATTGCTCACAAAAATCACCTTTTACTCATGTCAAAGTATCCATACGTGAAAACCTTTCATAGTTTATCTGTATGTTTTTTGTGCCATAAATATAAAATGTAAAAGGTCACTACACATACAAATAGTGTGACATGAACACAGGTGGTTGTCAAGGTAACAAAGAGTTGGACGCCACTCATACAAAAGGTGATGGTGTGTACTGATGCAAACTTGAAGTGTCACTACAATTCACCTCAACACCACATCATCCCAGACGCCAACACAGACGATCATCACAAACAACTACACACACACACTCTCTCTTTTTTTTTCTCTCTCTCTCTCTCTCTCTCTCTCTCTCTCTCTCTCTCTCTCTCTCTCTCTCTCTCTCTCTCTCTCTCTCTCTCTCTCTCTCTCTCTCTCACACAGAAGAGGGTGAGTTTTAGGTTTGCTGTATAAAATAGTCGTGATACTGAGGCACTGATTGTGTGTGTGTGTGTGTGTGTGTGTGTGTGTGTGTGTGTGTGTGTGTGTGTGTGTGTGTGTGTGTGTGTGTGTGTGTGTGTGTGTAAAAGGATGAGATGGGGGTGAGGTGGGCAGGGGAGGGGAGGGCAGGGGAGGGAAGTACTCGTGAACAAGGCACTATTAATGAAGGGGTGAGGTGGCAGCAACAGGTAGTAGCCAATACACACTAAAACAACAACAGGAACCAATCTCATGAAGGAAGGGAAGGAAGGGAACAGTGTGATAAGATGGGTGCGCGGCGGCCAGCCAAATGTGGTCTGTACAGACTCTCCTCCCACAGCCCACACCCCCCCAAGGACCCAGTCACTAGGGCACCACACCAGCTGCAGGACACAACAGCCACAGCCCAGCCCAGCCCCACCCCCAGGCCTGGCCCCACCACTCACTGCCTTGAGGGGCCTTGACTAGTACTGTTATGTTTGCGTGGTGGGCAGTGGCTGGGAGGGGGTGGGGTGCTGTGGTGCTGTGGCTGTGGCTGCTACTCGTCAGGGGGAGGGTACCAGATCAGTAACACAAGGGTGGCCAAGAAAATACACAGCAGCACACGGGACAGAGCGTGGTGGTCAGGGACGCCAGGCTCCTCCTTCCTGGGGTCCCTCTTAGGTTCCCCAGGAGTGTGTGCCGAGGGAACACCAGGGCAGGGATGATCCAGGGCCGACCCATTAGACTTGATCACTAACATGGACTCAGAAGGGTCGACAAGGAAGCGGACAGTTGTTAGCACTGGCTCTGGCTCAAAGTGTGTTACGATATCGTCGCATGCACACACACGCGCCTGGAAAGAGACACCAGCGCGGGGTGAGACGGGGGACCGGGGCCGAACCTGCTCCCCTGAGGGTCCTCCTTGTCTCCCCAGCCCCAGTCACCTGTGAGGGTTGCCTACCTGTCCCTCCCTCAGCCCTGCTCCACACCATGCTGCAGCTACCACCACCATCACCACCACAGCCCAACACTTGGCACCGCATGCACTGGCTTTATAAAGGTTTAGCACTTCACATCTGAGGGTTTAATGTATTACTGAACATTAGTGGTTTTAAGGGAGGCCGTGAGTCCCAGTGGGAGGCAAGTGTTCCCCCATGCGCTACACTACCCCATCACCCTTCACCCTTCACCCTTCACCCCCAGCCTGCAACACAGGACCAAGCACAACACACAACTAATAATAATAAGCGGCATCATAAAAAGGGAAACCAAAAACTAACAACCACCGGCCATGCATCAGCTCGGAAGAAAGGAAGGAAGGAAGGAAACTATACAACTGAGTGACTACTGCACAGTGCCACCACTACCCATTGCAAACACACACACACACACACACTAAACAAACAGTGAAAAAGAGAGAGAGAGAGAGAGAGAGAGAGAGAGAGAGAGAGAGAGAGAGAGAGAGAGAGAGAGAGAGAGAAAGAGAGAGAGAGAGAGAGAGAGAGAGAGAGAGAGAGAGAGAGAGAGAGAGAGAGAGAGAGAGAGAGAGAGAGAGAGAGAGAGAGAGAGAGAGAGAGAGAGAGAGAGAGAGAGAGAGAGAGAGAGAGACACCATTCTGAGTCCCCCTGAGTGCCAACACGTCCACCAACACTGATTCCTGTGGAGTGCTGTGTGTACCTCTACCTTGCCTTGTGTACGTACTGAACACCCACCCCGAGGCACCACACAGGGTCACCAGGGGAGGCAAGGACACTCTAGGTGGTGGTGGGCGGAGGCGAGGTGGTGAAGATGTGGTGAGGATGTGCTGGGTGGTGGTTGGGGAAGAGGGGGAACAGAAACATACTGAGTGGTGGAGGAGAGTGGAGGAATGGAAGAGAGGGACAAGTTGAGATGGAGGGAACAGGTGGAGTGTGTATACTTGGGGGGAGATGGAGGTGGAGGTCGCTATGACAAGGGAGGAGATGCAGCACAACACTAGAGGAACAACATGAAGCTTGCAGGTGTGTGTGTGTGTGTGTGTGTGTGTGTGTGTGTGTGTGTGTGTGTGTGTGTGTGTGTGTAGGATGTGATGGGTAAATGGGAGAGATAAAGTGTAGAGGAGCAGTCATGTTCTTAGCTTGTGTTATAAATTCTAGCTTCAAGGCTTTTTATTTTGTTTTCCATTTTTTTTTTAATGACGATCATGCCAACATAAACTTTACTTTTTTTTATTTATATGATTTAAAAACAACACCAACAGCCCACGAGTGCTTTTTAAAATGACTTACTACAATCAGATCATATTAGTATTCCTATTCAACAATCTTCATGACATAACACAAATATTTCTTTAGCATATCAAATTTTGTTAGTACCACCACACCTTAATAATTTTGACATTGGTACCCAAGGAGATGCTTCAGTTCTTTCAGCAGAGGACATTCCCACTTGATGCTGTGAGGTGGGAACACACACACACACGCACACACACAGACTGGATGCTGCTGTAGAGGGGGGCGGAGGTGGGCACGAGGGACAGACAGGAGTGGTGGTGGTGGCTAAACATACTTGGCAACACTGCAGGTAACAATACCTCCAACACACACTTACATTCTAAAGGAAACACTGTCTATAACACCTCTGAAGGGGAAATATGTGCTAATCCAACCTTAGGAAACACTGGGTATACCAAAGGGAAATGTACGTATGTATGTATGTATGTACGACTATGGGGGAAGTAATACTGGAAATAGAGATTGACTGACCCATCTGTTACTCTGCTTTACTTGTATGACTGTGTAACTTGTCCTGCCACTGTAGTACTGGTAGTGTGTGTGTGTGTGTGTGTGTGTGTGTGTGTGTGTGTGTGTGTGTGTGTGTGTGTGTGTGTGTGTGTGTGTGTGTGTGTGTGTGTGTGTCTGTAACTATAACTACAACTACTGGGGGGAACAAAACTAAACAAATACAGGTGCTTGGAATCAAAGTGTGCTTCTTACTGTGTGTGTGTGTGTGTGTGTGTGTGTGTGTGTGTGTGTGTGTGTGTGTGTGTGTGTGTGTGTGTGTGTGTGTGTGTACTGTACTAAGCTATCAATTCTATACTCTTAGTGACAACAGCAGTACTACATCAGATTACAGTGTACTTGTATTATAACCACATATATATATATATATATATATATATATATATATATATATATATATATATATATATATATATATATATATATATATATATATATCTTTAATAGTATTAGTGATATTATGAGTGTGTGGCGTGGTGGTGTTGGTGTTAATAATTAGTATGAAAAATGATCTTGTTAATCCTGGCGTATAAGTACAAGACTCATTGCACATTTTCATCAGCAGTGACATAGTGTTGCAGCGAGTGTGGTGTTCATACATACTAGTGACAAAGTGAAAAGAACGAATATATAACATCACACTGGTATTACAGCATATGTGTCATGTTCCTATTAGTGTGTAAGTGCAAATAAAAGCTGCTCAATCATAAGTGCTCAAGTACATCTAAATACACCCTTTGTATTAGTGGTATTAGTATAAGGTGTTGAATGACTAAGTGCACTGGGTATAACATCCTATTCATTCATCTATTACATCTATTAGTGGTATTATTATAAGGTGTTGGTAGGACATACAATACAGTGTTGGTGTGTGTGTTTCCTGATGCCCCATTCACATCTTCAGGAGCTCAGCATGTGTGGATAGAGGCAGCTTTCCCATCTACACCCCCTCACCCCCAGCTTCCCCCTTTACACCCCCCCAGCTTTCACCTCTACACCCCTCCCCAGCTTCCCCTTCTACACACACCCTACTTTAAACACACACACACACACACACACACATAATGAGGACTACTTGTACAAGGTATCTCTTACTTAGCAAAGGTGAAAAAAGGCAATGTAAGATTAGTGACTAGTGAGTGTGTACGTTTAAGTGTGTGTGTGTGCGTAGGTGTGTAAGCGTATGGCAGCGTACATGACAGTGATTGAGAGAGTGAGTAAACAAATGATAATGCCTAGGCCATGATAGGTAGGTAGGTAACACAACCTTAGCCAATCAGGATGTGAGATGAGTGACATGACATCTTCCTGCAGCATCCAGGACACACTCAGCAGAGGAGCAACTCAACAAAACAAACTAAAAACAAAGCAGCGGGAAAGATAAAGATAGATAGATATAGATAGATAGATAGAGAAAGAGAAAGAGATAGAGAGAGAAAAGTTAGATAGAAAGGCAAGCAAAAGTACTGAGATAAAGAGACATATAGATAGATTAGAGATTAAATATGATATAAAAAGAATCTGAGGCAAAGGAAGACCATGGAATTAAAGGAGGAGGAGGAGGAGGAGGAGGAGGAGGAGGAGGAGGAGGAGGAGGAGGAGGAGGAGGAGGAGGAGGTGGTACTCACGTCTTCCACTCCAATCTTCCGACACGCCTCAAGAAAGTTTTCCACGTTCAGACGGCACTTCGCTATCGTCAGCTTTGGCTAGAGAAAGAGAAAGAGAAAGAGAAAGAGAAAGAGAAAGAGAAAGAGAGAGAGAGAGAGAGAGAGAGAGAGAGAGAGAGAGTAGGGGAACAAGGGTCATGGAATTAATCATTATCACTACTAGAATGAGTTACTAGATTCATTAACCTAACTAACACAATGGTAACTACTCTATAGAAACATCACATAAAGAGGAGGAGGAGGAGGAGGAGGAGGAGGAGGAGGAGGAGGAGGAGGAGGAGGAGGAGGAGGAGGAGGAGGAGGAGAAGGAGGAGGAGGAGGAGGAGGAGGAGGAGGAGGAGGAGGAGGAGGAGGAGGAGGAGGAGGAGGAGGAGGAGGAGGAGGAGGAGGAGGAGGAGGGACTAAAAAAATAAACTGTTATCCTAATGTATAAGAGAACTATTATTCCTACTATTACTATTATTACTACTACTACTACTACTACTACTACTACTACTACTACTACTACTACTACTACTACTACTACTTCACTGCTGAATATACAACAACAAATAAGCAACAAAGTCAACTGAATAAATATATATAAAAACAAATAAACCAATCCAAAAAAACAACAATAATAAATAAAATAAATAAATGGCATGAAAAAGATAGAAATTGGAAAAAAAAAAAAAAAAAAAAAAGTCAATAATATAAAAATAGAAATAAAATCAATGTGGATGAAGGTGGATGAGGGACGGATGACTTACCACGGCAGGGGAAGGGACGTGGATGGATGACACGGATCTGGGCCTCACGTGGTTGGCCAAGTGACAGAGTACAACGCCATCCATCAAGGCGGATGAGATGTCAGCCGGCAGGGAGACTTTCAACCGCGTCTCAATGATCTGTGGGAAGGCGATGGATGAGTGTGTGCGTGAGTGTAAGTTTTGTGAAGATTATACTGCATTCCATTTCTATCTGTACACACACACACACACACTCTCTCTCTCTCTCTCTCTCTCTCTCTCTCTCACATTTCTAAGATTCTCCACCAGCTGTTTCTCGTGTTGTTGTTTTTCCAGCTCTCTCCTGTAGGTGAAGCTGAGGTGGGCAGCGTCGGGGTCAAACGGTCTCCCTCCCCCACTCCGCTTCCTGGTCTTAGTGGTGGTGGAGGTGGTGGAGGTGGTGGAGGAGGCATTACCCTTAGGTGGGGTAGGGCCACTCCCCCCTCCAACCCCCCTAGAGGAGCCCGGGTGAGGGGTTGAAGTGTAGAGGTTGTTGGTGGAATATGGACTAGAGACATAGTGTTGTGTGGTGGAGGCTGTGGTGGGGTGTGGGTGGTGGGAGGTGGTGGTGATGGTGGGGGGGGCTCCAGGGGGGGGGAAGGAGGGGCCACTGTCACCTGAGTCGAAGCTTGCGTTGGGGGAGTTGGGAGACGACGATCCTTTGCTGGGGCTGACGCGGGACTGTAAGGAAAACGGGGAGGTCAGGTCAGTGGTGGTGGTGGTGGTGGTGGTGGTGGTGGTGGTGGTGGTGGTGGTGGTGTGTGCTGTGTGCTACTTTGGCTTGTTATCTATGAGGAAAAAGTATCTACACCGTATAATTTAGTTGTTATTTAAATCTGTGAAGTGAAAGAATACATGCGGACGGAACAAAGTTTGACATCCACGGTTTTTGCAACGAAGAACAAACATAAATTCGCCATTTCGTCTTCTTTTCCGAGTGTCCTTCATCTCTCCACCACATCAATGACACGGTGAAACACTTTAGTTCTTCATCAAAAGTTCATGTCTTCTTAAATATACCAGTGCCTTAGTGATTGGCCTATCTTTGAAATCTAAGTAACAGCAGATTACAAGCAAATCTTTAGAAATTAGGTAACAAACTAGCTTGAAATTAGGTAACAAACTAGCTTGTAGACAACACAACAAAGCTGATGTCTATGGCAGAATGAAGTGTGTTGTTGTTGTCACATGCATCTTGTTGAATCGGGACCAAAGCTTTGACACTCTAACACACATTACACCCATGCTTCACACTCTCTAACCATCTACATCGCATACCAAAGTAGATTCATGACAGGTAGATAACAATATAAAGTGTAGATCGCATACCAAAGTAGATTCATGACACATAGATCGCAATATAAAGTGTAGATCGCATACCAAAATAGATTCATAACAGGTAGATCGCATACCAAAGTAGATTCATAACAGGTAGATCGCAATATAAAGTGTAGATCGCATACCAAAGTAGATTCATGACAGGTAGATTGCAATATAAAGTGTAGATCGCATACCAAAATAGATTCATGACAGGTAGATAACAAGCCAAAGTACCATTATTTGGTGTGGGGTGTATGGAAGGCTTGGAGTGATAAGACAAGGTAGTGGATGTGTGGTGTGGTGTGGTTAATTAGTACAGTATCTACAGTCTTTCCTTCACCTGGTGTGCAGTACAGTAAGGCTACGTAAGGATCACCACTACAAAGTTTATTGAAGGACAAGACACATACAAGCAGTTCACTTCTTTCATTTAGACGTGACTCCCAATTGAACTTTTATTTATTCCAGAGTCAACAAACTAAAAAAAAAAGATAATAATAATAATGATAATAATAAATAAATAAATAAAATAATGATGAAAGCTTACCGTGAACTGCCTGTACAAGTCTGGCCTCCCTTGGCATGCACTAATAGTACTTTTATCACTTAACAAGATACTGTATGCACGTCTACCTCACCTGACAACCCTAACACACCTGAGGGAACACACCTGTACCAAGGAACACTTCAAACACACATGGACACTGCACACACACACACACACACATGGACACCACACACCAAATATGAGGAAGCCAACCACTCACACAACCGACAGAAGAAGTCACAACGATCACCACACACACACACACATACACACACACACACACACACACACACACACACACACACACACACACACACAGGCTGGTACAGTACATAGAACACACAGCATAACAATCACAATCACTACTTCAAGAATCACTCACAAGTATTTACACAATTTTTCCTTTAGTGACACCTTGATGACTCTTGAATATCACGTGTAGTATTGACACAAGCAGGTGACAGGGTGGGAAAGTAAGGGTGAGGTGGCAGGGTGAAGGCAGGGTGAAATGTCCACAGGTCCACACAGGAAATCAGCCGAGAGTCCCACCAATGAATTAAGTTACTAAGTTGTGAATCATAGTTTTGATCCTCTATACACGCCACAGCCATTTACATGATTAGTTGCAGTGAATTATTGTTTATATACATTACATTCATCTACAACTATAGTACAAGACAACATCTGAAAACAGGAGAGAGTACAACCACACCTAAGGTAAGGAGAAGCCTGTTCTCACCTCTACTTTTGCCTCCCATCCAACACTTGACTCTTCACTTAGGTCACTAGGAAGCCATCACTCTTAGGGGCGAGTTAGTAACATTGTAACACTGCTTCTAGACAACACTCATTCTCTACTAAACTATTTATCACATACATCTCATTCCATTAAGATGAAAGAATTCCTATGAACAGAAATAACCACAAAGAGTCTGTTGAAGGAAGATGTAAAGCCTTTACACTTAACAGATACTCCAAGGAAGCTTATCCTTTATAGAACTTAAAGAATGCCCATGACAGGGAGGCAGCCAGGCTCAAGACTCAAGAGTCAAGGGTCAAAGGTCAAGACTCAAGGGTCAAGGGTGAAGACTCAAGGCTCCCCTCCACTACACGTTACAGAGGCAAGGCAAGTCACCTGTCCAGCCCAAGACAATACCACAAACCCAGCACCACCAGATGGAGTGGAAGGATGAAGGAACACCCTCCTCCGGGCCAGGTATTCAACAGGAGTCCGCAAGGCACCCAGGTAACCCTCTACCTTAACGAGCTACACCACACAGGCAACACACCTTGATGTACGACAAGACAGCCTCCTTTTGCAGGGCCTTGACATCGGCCCTCGTCATGTCCTCGCGTGTGAGGTCTTGAAGACGGGGTTGGCTAGACAACCTCTGAGAATACCCATCAAGCTGTAAGCACATCGCCCCTACTCAGGATGGGGGTGGAGGGGGGGGGTGGGGATGGTGGTGTGAGGGGGGGCTGTCTCCCAACACACACACACACACACACACACTCATACACACACCTATGTTATTGCATGTTCATTACACTAGTATTACATGTGCTAAGGCTACAGGTTTGTGCTGGGTGATGTGTGTCATCCACTACAGGTACACAGGTAAGGCCAGCAAGGCAGTGCTGGGGGGGGAGGTGCCCTCATACTGCTACTGTTACTGTTACACCACTACTCTCAGGCTGCTGCTTCTACTGCTACACACACACACACACACACACACACACACACACACACACACACACACACACACACACACACCTTTTTCCTGAAACATATATTATTAATCCTCCCTTTGATCCTCTACACACATTCTCTCTCTCTCTCTCTCTCTCTCTCTCTCTCTCTCTCACCTTCCGAGACCATCCACTGCCCTTCCTAACACTCCATACACCATCCCACTGCCACACACACACACAGCTACGTACACCATTGCAAGACTTGGCTGCTCCGATAGGGCCGGGTCGTGATGGCTGTGTGGTGATGTGTTCTGTCCTCATGGCCAGACTCTCGGCAGACCTGTGAGTGCCATTCTCAGCCACCGGTGCCACGCCATCACTGCCTTGTCTGCGGTAAATGTTGTTGCTCTCCATCGCTCGTCTCTGCAGCTTGGCCTCCACGTATTCCCTGGAGGAGGAGGGAGGAGGAGGAGGAGGAGGAGGAGGAGGAGGAGGAGGAGGAGGAGGAGGAGGAGGAGGAGGAGGAGGAGGAGGAGGAGGGTGGTGTTAGTGTGTAGTAGTGATAAGGAGTTACTTACACATCACACCCTCTCCTAGTATCCCCTATCACACCCTTCCCTTAAATGGTGTGCAGTTAGGTTAGGTCAAGTCAAGTTAAGTTAAGTTAAGTTAAGTTAGGGTAGGTTAAGTTAGGTCTGCTCTGGTTACTATGGTGTTGTTATTACTTCTCATCTCTCCTAATCAATATATAGTTTAAATTCATGTTTTTTTTTATATTGCCGCTGCTATTGTTTATAAGTGATGATTCTCCATTTTCTGTGGAGTACTGTGCTGGCGTGTTAAGGGGAGACTCCTCTACACTCTACTCATGGCTAGTATTAAATAAGGTCATTACGAGGAAGGGAAACACGATAATAACACTAATTACAGTCATTAGTGGAATAGTGTACGTATATAATAATTGATAAGGTGTTTTATAGATGTAGCGAATCTGTACCTGCATTATATAAGCTGATGTAGTATATGATTATTAAAAAAATGTCTTTACCCCAAGAACGCAAACTTATAATACAGATAGAATGGATGATGTACTGAGTTCCGTTTAATGCAGAACAGGAGTGGCTACTGTTCTGTTCTAGTTCTGGCATAACACAACACAACACAACACAACACAAGCTATGACATGTGACAGGGTGTTGGTGTTCTGTCTCCGGCCATCTGTGTGACGTCACCTGTTCTGTTCACGCCCCCACACAAAGCACACCGTCCCTCACCGCTGTTCTGTAAGCCAGCTAGAACAGAAGGCTGGCTGGCTGGCTCTCACATACACACATACACACACACACACACACACACACACACACACACACACACACACATACACACACACACACACACACACACACACACACCAGCAGGTAGCAGTGTGGTTAAACCTAAAAGAGCAGAAAGCTAATGAGGCATAGTAGGTTAGAAAGCAAGAGCGCACGCACACACACACACACACACACATACATACATACACATACACACACACACACTAACTTACTCCTTAAAACATGAAAACCAACACAAACATGAACCAATGAACCTGAACATAGAATAACATAATAATGATTCAGTGTTTCGTTCCGTTTGAAGCCGTGATGGTGAAGCGACACACACACACACACACACACACACACACACACACCTAGCCATATGTGCACGTACAGGGTGCGTACATACATAACGTGTGCACTGTGGTACCGTACATGTGCATACAAGGGACAATACAATACAATACACACACACATACATAAATACAGGGCAGGGAGACAGGACAAGAATAACATCAGTAAAGGAGGAGGCAGAGGAGGAGGTGTAGGTGTGGGGGGGGAGGAGACACCAACCTGTAGGTGGGGATGTGGGCGTGGGGATGGTGTGGGGTAGGGTGGGTGTGGGGGAGGATGAAGCCCCCCCCCGGGTCAGGGTTATGGGGGTGGGTGTGCTCTGGGGGGTGACGCATCCCCAGGCCACCGTTGCTGCTGGTGTGGTTGTTGGTGCTGCTGGTGCTGCTGCTGCTGCTGCTGCTGCCGCTGCCACCAACACCCCAAACAGCACCACTGTGGCTGAAACACAACCAGTCACCACACATCAGCATGCACCACCATGCACACACACACGCACACACACACACACACACATTAACACACACACACACACATTAACACGCGTACATACAGCGCGTCTGGGATAAGAAACTAAAAAAAATATATAAAAAAAAAATATTAACTAAGTATATATACAACGTACTGAACAAAAAACATAAATAGTGTCCATGAATGAATCCAAAATACTGGTGACGGTATTAATAAAGCGTCTAGGCTGTACTAATAGATAATAAAAACAACAACAACAACAACAACTCACTAAACAACAAAAACAAAAATGTATATATATAAAAAACAAATAAATAAATAAATAAATAAATAAATAAACATTGGGTGATAATTGTGTTTATCAGTCAGTGTTGTAGAGGTGTGAGGATGTGAGGCGACAACACTGAGGGCAGGGAAGGAAGGAGGGGAAGGAAGGAGGGGAAGGAAGGAAGGAAGGAGGGAAAGGAAGGAAGGAGGGGAAGGAAGGAAGGGAAGGAAGGAAGGGAAGGAAGGAATGAGGGGCAGGAAGGAGGGTAAGGAAGAGGGGAAGGAAGGAGGGGAAGGAAGGAAGGGAAGGAAGGAGGGGAAGGAAGGAAGGGAAGGAAGGAAGGGAAGGAAGAAGGGGAAGGAAGGAAGGGAAGGAAGGAGGGGAAGGAAGGAATGAGAGGGGCAGGAAGGAGGGTAAGGAAGAGGGGAAGGAAGGAGGGGAAGGAAGGAAGGAGGGAGAGGAAGGAGGAGGAGGGGCATGCAGCTACAGGTATTTTAAGAGGTGATGAGAGTAGTGTGAAGGTAATCAATCCATCTTCATGCTTGCAATGCCTCCCTCTCTTCAAGTCATGGTGGGGGGCTCTCTCTCTCTCTCTCTCTCTCTCTCTTTCTCTCTCTCTCTCTCTCTCTCTCTCTCTCTCTCTCTCTCTCTCTCTCTCTCTCTCTCTCATGCAATCACCAGAGGGAGGCATTAAATAACTAAATTTGCATGCCTAACACCAAACAAACATAAACTTATATATTTACTACAATACATGGACGGACAGACAGACAGACAGACAGACAGACAGGCATACAGGCAGGCAGACAGATACACAGACATACAGACAGGAAGGTTCCGTACACACACATTAACCTGCTTTCCTTGGTTGTGTGTGTGGAATCCTTCTGCTGCCTCACTCACATACATACACACACACACACACACATATACATACATACATATATACATGCAACCTCATAACAGTAGGAAGGTCACATCTCCGACACTGATGACCTGGAGTGAATTTAAGGTCAGATTATACCACATGACCTTGACTCTTCAGCCTCAAATAATAATAATAATAAAATAATAATAATAGTTTCCGCTCATAACTAACATATTACTATTACATTCCTATTACATCCTTGGTACTTTGTCAATCCTATTATAATTATTTCCATTCTAATAAATTTTTCATTGCTTACTCAAAAATGTCCAATAAATATTAACCTATTTATCTAATACTGACATAAGGATCAAGTAAGCCTTATAACCAGTGTGTATATGAACCTTATCACCACACACACCCTCCCTTACCTACCACTACCACTCACCATCACTACAATACAAACCATTCCATACCTGTTTGTCTCATTAATTAACCGTCAGAGTAAATTATCTTCCTAATTAGGTTATTGCTATGTTTAATTAACCTCCCTAACACACCACACACACACACTACCTTGACCTAACACCTGAATCAGTGCAGAAGATTCTAACACCATCACTACATCTGCACTTTTCCCTAACACAAAGATATTAGTTAAGTTTCCCGTACCTTTACCTTTACCTTACCTAACCTAACCTTCACCTAACCTTTACCTAACCTAACTTTTACCGAACCTAACTTTTACCGAACCTAACCTTTACCTAACTTAACCTAACCTAACCTTTACCTTACCTAACCTTACCTTTACCTAACCTAATCTAACCTTTACCTAACCTAACCTGGCTCAGTGCATCACATTCTTACACCATCACCACCACCCATCATCACCATTAACCCATTACAAGGATATATAGTGAAGTTCCCATCACCACCCCTTCCCTTCCCTTCCCTTCTCTATTCCTAAGAGCCTTTCGTATCTTCCTTATGTTCTTCTGTTCTAATGTTCTCTCTCTGCTGTGGTCTTTATTCATAACAAAAGGAAAAGTTTCCTCAACCAAAAATTACCCAAATCGTTTAAAAATTGAAGAACGAAAATTTTAAAATGCTAAGAGAAATGAAAAAATTAAAAATAATAATAAATAAATAAATAAATAAATAAATAAAAATTCATGCATCTCACACTGCTGCCATCCCTAGTCTGGTAAGGGAGGAGGAGGCAGTGTGATGTTACGTTACGTTGTGATCTTAATTAACATGCAGTAAGTTAATGGTTCATGCCGTAACGAAGTGTGTGGTCTCTCTCTCTCTCTCTCTCTCTCTCTCTCTCTCTCTCTCTCTCTGTGTGTGTGTGTGTGTGTGTGTGTGTGTGTGTGTTATAGTTTTCTTTGGTAAGTACATACATACATGAACACATTCACTCCCTAAATTACGTACACACAGCCTTCCTAACACTGACTCTCCACCACTCAGACAGACACACACACAGACAGACAGAGAAGATAGTCATGCAAGATGGGAGGAGGAGGAGGAGGAGGAGGAGGAGGAGGAGGAAGAAGAAGAGGAGGAGGAGGGAAAAAGTAGAAAAAAGAAAACGAGGACATGGGGTAAAATAAAGAAAAAATAATAATAAATAAATAATAATAATAGAGCAGGACAAACACATGCAAACCTCATCAACTAATGCCGCCAGACACCACCAACGAGACACACACACACGGGGCGACACGGTGACCTACACATACATACATACACACACACACACACCAGCCCTACACACCCTTACCTTGGGCTTGTAAGGAGCTGGCGACGAACACGTAACTCCAACCTGTTTCTAAAATGTCCCGGAGCCTAGATAAGTAATACAAGAGTCTACCCTACACCACACACACACACACACACACACACACACATACATACACACACTCCAGGCTGCTTTAGTGGGTTAGTTTAGTGCCAGAGTGCCTCCTTTGAGTGCCAGGAGGAGCAAGCAAGCCAGTTGATGCCAGGTTAAGGAGAGAAAGCCGACCGAGCCACCACCATCACCACCATCCTCAGCGTACCCCTGCCACTGTGGGGGTTGTGTGTGTGTGTGTGTGTGTGTGTGTGTGTGTGTGTGTGTGTGTGTGTGTGTGTGTGTGTGTATGTGTGTGTGTGTGTGTGTGTGTGTGTGTGTGTGTGTGTGCGTGTGTGCAGAGTTAGTGTACACCGGCACATACCTCTGTGTTGCCTTGCCTGCCGTGTGGTCGCCCGTATTGAACACATTTTCATAGTCTTGCCTTAGTTTGAGAGCCTGCAATGGTTAGGTTAGGTTATTATTATTATTATTATTATTATTATTATTATTATTATTATTATTATTATTATTATTATTATTATTATTATGGTTACTCAAGACACATGACGCGATACCTGAAGCAGTAATACCACGGAGGGAAATGAATGAATGAATGAATGGTTACATACATACATCATACAGCAACTAAAATAACAATAGTATTTCAAGCGACAGGTAATATAAGTAAGTAATAGAACTAAAACTACAATACGACAATACTATTACCAATACAAAAATCTAAACACTTACTCTCCACATAATGAAGGTAAATATACACTATAATTAAACACAAGAAAAATAAGAATACGTACGTAATCATCACATACACACAATATAGAGGATCACACACACACACACACACACACACACACACACACACACACTCCATCCATCAAAAGAGTACCAAAGACCAATTAGTAGATAAATAAACAAGGAAACATTATGAGCCCAAATTGACCCCAAACCACAACCATTACCTTATTGAACTCGTCAGTGAGGTCAAAGCCGTCTCCTGGGCTGAGCGTGCTTGGGGTGGATAGGGCGCTGGGGGTGTTGGTGGCAGTGTGGTCACCCCCATTCACCCCCAACACTATGTCACCGTTGGGGAGGCCGTTGAGGGGCCGCACGCTGCCCCCCGCCCCCCCTCGGCCCCGCTCCTGCCGCTGTTCCTTGGTGCAAGCTGCTGCTCTCATGGCTAGCTTCCTTGAGTCCTCGTATTCGACACTCTGAGGGTGAGGTGAGGTGAGGTGAGGTGAGGTGAGGTGAGGTGAGGTGAGGTGAGGTGAGGTGAGGTGAGGTGAGGTGAGGTGAGGTGAAGTGAAGTGAAGTGAAGTGAAGTGAAGTGAAGTGAAGTGAAGTGAAGTGAAGTGAGGTGAGGTGAGGTTAGGTTAGATGAGGTTAGGGTAGGTTTAGGTTAGGTGAGGTTAAGTTAGGTTACATTAGGTTAGGTGAGGTGAAGTTAGGTTAAGTTAGGGTAGGGTAGGGTAGGGTAGGGTAGGATAGGATAGGTTCGATGAGGTCAGGTGATGTTTTAAAGACTTATGAGTGTACCACCCCTTGCCTCACCTCTTAACCTAATCTAACCAAATAAGACCCAATCCCTTATGAGTATATCACCTCCTGACCTAACCTAACCAAATAAGATCCAATCCCTTATGAGTGTACCACCTGTTGCCTCACCTCTTGACTCTCCTGTGACCACCGCTGATCCACACTGTCGCATGTGTTGTACCCGCTGTCCACTGTGCTGCGTTTGTTGGGCCGTGGGTCAAAGAAACCATTTACCAACCTGGAACAAAGACGAGACCACAAAATAGTTATAACAGCAGGAAATGTGGTTGTCTCGGGAAAAATGTGTGGTGGAGTTGCAAGGAAGAAGAAACTTAACCTAACTTAATCTAAACCTAACCTAACCATTTACCAACCTGGAACCAAGACAAGACGAGGAAACTATTATAACAGCCGGGAATATGGTTGTCTGGGGAAGAATTTGTATGGTTGCAAGAAACCTAACCTAAACCTAAAGAAGATGCCAAGAACAGGAGTAACTTGAGAAGACTCGTACTCAACTCCGACCTTGAACACGAGGAAGGGAAATAATGGAGGGAATAGAAGGAGAATGAAGACTAGTTAATCGATCTAAACAAGGTGAGAATCATAATTATAGAGAAAGTTTAAGAATCACCAATTATTTAATGTAACCATAAAATACAGTCGTTATATTATCCCTTAATTCGTCTATGTTCCTATCACTCACTAAACACACACACACACACACATACATACACACACACATAGCAGCACACACAGCACAGCACAGCACGGTAATGTCTGCTGTACTTACTCAAGGGTAACTGAAGCAAGTGGAACATTACGACACTGTATGCCTTAAAGGTTGACTTACTCTGTTCTTAAGTCATCAATATTGTGAAGTATTGTGAAGATAGTAAATAGTGAAAGCCTCATTCCATTTAATATATGCATTATTTATTTTTCCCCCATTATATTACAACTATAAATACACTACTTTGGTGAATGCTGAGAAAAAAAAAAAATAAAATAAAAAAAAATAAAATAAATAAATAAATAAATAAAAAATAAATAAATACTTTCCCCTCTTATTGAATCCCTTAATTAACAACACAATCGTAATATACATGGAATAAAAAACTAAACCATTCCATATTTCCTTATTAACATTAAAATAAAAAAGTGTATCAATGTCTAAAAAAAAAAAATAATAAATAAATAAAAAAATAAATAAAATAAATAAAAAATCACCTTTTCCTCAACAGACCAATCTAGTAAAGCATTCTCTAACCTAACCTAACTTGACCTGACCTAGCATTCTGAGGCAGCAAGGTCAAAGTGAGAAATAGCAACACCACACCACACCAGCCCAGCCTAGCACATTCCCTTTCACTCCTCACAACACCAGGTACAAGGAGCAGGTCAGGTCAGGTCAGATAGCCGACCATGACCTTGCATAGTGTCTGGTGAGTGAGTGAGTGCAAAGGTTCAGTAAGCGAAGGTTTAGGCAAGGCAGTGAAAGGCAATACACTGAAAAAGGTTTGTATTATGCTTCTATAACGATAATAATAAAAATAATGAATAAATAAATGAATAAATGAAAAAAGAATAAATGATAATGCGTATTGCCCCTATGAGTTGTGTTTCAGTATTTTCTTTATTCTTTTTGACCTAAACTATTGTGTGTAGAACTGTGATAACGTGTTGTTGATTGGTTGACAGACACATAAGTTTCCGTCCGCTTCCCTTGCTCTCTCTCTCTTGAAGCAACTGATCACTGTTATTATATATATATACGAGGCATTTTGTAAAGCATTGATAATATAAGTATGTTTGGACTAAATCACCTTTCTTTCAATATTTTTTCTTGGGGGGATAGGATATACATGACTAATCTTTGTACGTATCTATTTTCAAAACCTTACCTTTGAAACGCCACAAATATTACTGACACATCACATTATTTACCTTCGTGATAGTAGAGGTAAGAGAGTCAAGGCTTATCAATGGTGCTTTTTCTCATTTTTGTTTCAGTTTCAAATTTGTCATATCTGTTTTTGAATATATTAATTGTGGTACTTTTGACTATATTTTCAGTGAGACTTGACTTCCACTTGTCCACAATGATTCATAAATACATACAAATCACTTTTCTCTTATTCCATTATTACTTTCCACCTTTTATAAGCAGCGAATCCCCATCAGAAAAACTCAAGTCACACCAAACTGCATAAAAAAAAATATATAAAAAAAACAGCAGCATATCATAGCACGTGTAGGTGAGATGAGGCAGAGCAGCTGAGTCTAACGCAAATGGTACACACTTGCCCATTGGCTGCCACTGTCACTGTCCCATCGTAACACAGGCGCTGATTGGCTCATTCTCCCCTTCAGTGTGGTGGTGCATTCATGGCTGCTTGGTGGGGTAAAACCAGATCTTTATAGGCTAACAAATGACTTGGTGTTCTGTTAATCTTTATAAACGGATTGTGACGGAGAGATAAGAGCCGAGTGGATGGAGGAAGATCTACTAAACTTATAAAACACTGTATGAATTATATTTAGTTATTGATTGCTTCCTTAATGCTTTACAAAATGCCTCATCAACATTACGACTTACTACTAATTAAATAAAGTCATTTAATGCATAGATAAGGTTAGTTTCCTATATTTTCATTGCTCGTATGAATGAAAACCTTAAGACTGCCATCTCACACACCAGACACGAACCTTCACTACTGCTGTTCACTCTTGATCCTAAACACCATTACCCTAACCTAACCTAACCTAACCTAACCTAACCTTAACCTTAACCTAACTTTAACCTTAACCTAACTTAACAGCCACAACATAACCTGACAGCCAGTGCATTAATATAAATCTTGTAGCGACAGTGATTCATTCCTTGTCTGTCTGTCTGTTCTAAGCTGTCACCTGTCTGTAAGGTGAAGACTTAGTGTGTCGTGTATGTATGTACGTGTATGCGAGGACAGAAACACACAAACACCCTGCCAAGCCACACACACACACACTCACTCACACACGCCTCAAGATTTGCAGTGACGTGTATGCGAGGACAGAAACACACCCACCCAAGCCACACACACACACGCACACTCACACGCACACATGCCTCAAGACTTACATGAGCTACTACGACCATTAAAACTACCAGGACCACTGCACTAGACCACACCGACCACTCCTCCTTCTGGCCACCACCACCACCACCGCCTGAGGGACCACTAACCACCACGCCTTCCAGCGGGGCGCCCTTGGGTGTAGGGGACTCAACCGCCCTAAAAAATTGAGGATACACACGATAGCAGTGACTCAAAGCTGTTCCTGTTATGCTAAGTTATGCCTCTTGACTTTACTATACTGTACCCTGCTTGGAGATACAGAGAGAGGAGTAAGAGGAGAAAGGAGAGGAGAAGGGAGAGAGGAGAAAGAAGAGGAGAAAGGAGAGGAAAGGTAAATTTACTATAACCTGCTTGGAGATAGAAAGGAGAGAGGAGAAAGAAGAGGAGAAAGGAGAGGAGAGGTAAATAGATAAATAAATATGTCAAAGTGAGATATAAAAGAGAAAATTCAAAATGGAAAGAGAGAAAAAACGTAACTTGTAATAAATAAGGAATAATAATAATAGTTCTAGGTTCAATATTTATCGTTAATTATTTTGAATGTTAACTAAATCAGGAAAAAAAGGTCAAAATAACATTAATAAAGATGTAGATTTAGAGGAGATTAGGAGGAGATATGAGGATTAAATCAAAACCTAACCTAACCTAACCCTCCAAGATGACTATAAGGGAAAGAATGTAGAGTGTGAAGAAGACTTAAGACTTATACTGTAGGTGTGAGGTTAGGTGACGACACACTACACACACCTCACCCTCACACCCTTACACCTCACCCTTGCACTCTAAACACACCCTAAACACACTCTAAAACACGATACACCTTGCAGAACACACCCTTGCACTCTAACACATACACACACACACACACACACACACATCCTAAACCTAACCTCACACATTACTACAACTCAACACTACTATAACCACACTCAACACACACTCACACACACTAACACTACTACAACTACAACTACACACACACACACACACACACACACACACCTGAAGTCAGTACAGGAGGAAGGTTTGCGTAGTGGTTTCTTAAAGTCTGTCTCGGTGGATAGAATGCCTCTCTTCTTATCCTCCTTGGCAGCTATCATCTCCAGCCGCTTGAAGATGTGGACTCTCCCTCTCGTGCACAGCTGTGGGTGGATGAGTGGATGAGTGGAGAAAGTGGAGATGACAGTAAAATATGATCAATTAAGCAAATAGACATGCTGGGTATCCATGAAATTCAAAAACCTCACCCAGCATACTCAAACTGTTCGCTCAAGAAAGACAGTCCTTCCATGTTTTTCACAAGGTAGAAAGGGAGGTAGGAGGTAGAAAGGGAGGTAGGAGGTAGAAAGGGAGGTAGAAGATAGGAGGTAGGAGGTAGGTCAAGGTGTCTCCTCTGAAAATGAATATGTGCGACCAATATTAAGCGAGTTTTTCACAAATAACTTTAAAGTTTACATAATAACAATATGTTTCTAATAT
>JAXIVD010000491.1:0-27500 GCA_036785275.1 Cancer borealis
CATATTGATGTCTTCTTGTGGTTTTATAAAACTTTCATATCCATTGAAATACAGTGAAATTCCGGTAATCCGAAGGCTGATTGTTCAGAAATTGTGTGCAGGGGGCAGATGGTTTGGAAATTTTGAGCTGAAAAATCAAAAAGGAATTTGCAAGAAAAGATATAATTTTCCCCAGAGAAGTATAGATACTTGGAATGGACTGAAAGGAAGAGGTAATAAAGGCAAAACATGTACATCAACTGCAAGAAAAATTAGACAAACATAGACACAGAAAAAGGACTACACATGAAAAATCAGAATGGAGAGAAGTGATAAGTGGAGTCCCACAGGGATTAGTTTTGGCACCAATAATGTTTTTAGTATACGTAAATGACATGACAGAAGGAGTAAACAGTTACATAAGCCTGTTTGCAGATGATACAAAAAAGATGAAAAGCAGAATTCATAAGTGCATACATTAAGGCAAACAATGGTGAAACAAGAAATAGTAGTTGTAAGAACAAAAAACTGGCCTAAGGAATAAGGAATAAGAAATAATAGAAGATACACTAGAGAGCATATAAAAGATTATTATTAAAAGCAGTCAAAGAGTAACATTGGTGGGAGATGTTAATTGTAGAGAAGTAAAGTAGGAGACATTTGAAAGCGGAGGTGAAAATATGTGGGGAAATTAATTATTGAGACCAACAATGAGTAATACAATAATACAATGGGTAACTGATTAAACAAAGTGTAGAGGAAAAGATAAACCATCAAGATTGGACCTATTATTTACCAAAGGAATAAATCTGGTCAAAAAATATCAATTATGATTGCCCATTTGGAAGGAGTGATAATATGGTACTAGAAATTGAGATTAGGGGAAATATTGAAAACAAACATGAAGAATCATATAAAAAGAAAAGAAGGAATTATGAATATTAATTTAAAAAAAGTTTGACTTCTTGGATTACTACAGTACCGTACCTTTGAATACTGTACTGCACCTACAACTAACCTGCAACTGTACTACACTTCAAGCGTAAATAAAAACACAATCACAATACTGTATTTAAATTTTTGAAATTTGATAGGATTTTTTCAGGCTTTTAGGGCATTTTTAGGATCACATCCACCAGTCCGGAAAATTTGATAATCCGGAGTTGGCGATCTCCGCTGCTTTCCAGCTTATTGGAATTTCAATATATATATATATATATATATATATATATATATATATATATATATATATATATATATATTGTTGCGGGCCCCGCCCGTCACCATAACATCGTCTAGGGAAGACGAGAGTCAGACCCAACAGAGGAATGAAGATTCTCTGAGGCGAAAGAGGAGGAAGAGGAAGAGGATGGTAAGAAAGAAGGCTACGCTGAGGCTATGACACTCGTTGCGGGCTCTGCCAGTGATAGTAGTGTCGACTGGAGAGGTTAGTCCGGCCCAGTAGCAGTAGAGTGAAGCCTCTGAGGAAAAGCAGTCACAAGGTATGTGACGAGGAAGAGAAGGGAAGTGTCAGAGACATGTCTACGTGACAAGAAGGAGGTTACGCCTTTGTGTTGCGGGACCCACGTGGCTGGTTGGAGGAGGCGTGGAACTGCCAGCCGTGGCAGGATGGAGAGCGAGCAGTCGTGGGTAGTGATGAGTTGCCAGCGAGGATTAATGCGAGTTTGTTGCTCAGCGATATTCTGTTTGCTTGTTTTCCTAATTTTTCTGTCTTTCCTTGTTTCTTCTTTGCGTTGCAAAGCGTCTCGTCTTGTAGCAAATTCTTTTCTGCTTCCTCTGGTATGTTTGTTGTAGTCCTACGTCGCCTCTATGGCCTGTGGTGATTTTGTGAAATAAAGTGTACCCTAGGCTATGCTTGAGGCGCGGGACGGGGAGACGAGGCCGCTCTAAGAGAGTGCGATATGGCAACACTCCCTTGGGAAGCAAGGGCCGGGCTGTGTGGCGCTGAGTGAGTCAGTTACCGGCTAGCAGCCACTAAGAACACATCTCACGCACGCTCGCTCTCCCAAGTTGGCATTATTTTGTCTGTAACCTCCTCATATTTAAGGGAGTGGGTTATACGACTGGCCTGGTAGATAAGGGCTAAATTTGTGTAGCTAGACAGTAAGGCACTGTCTATACGAAGACCAGGTGCCGAGAGCAGTGAAAAGAGAGTGTGGCTGTATAATCAACATCTTGCCTGAGGTAACTCCATCTAGGTTTCAATATCCAGAAAGTTATCGCAAGGAGGTTCTGGATATTGTCAGGCTTTTGAGTCTTGGGAAGTAGTTTCTACGTTGTCTGCTTTGTCGGCGTTGTCTTCATTGTTTTCGTTGTTCTCATTGTGAGAGAGAGCTTATCATCTGGGGCCTCTAGTTGGATAACACAGACGAGGAGTAATCCCGTCTTAGTGTTGATTTATTACGACTCATATAACGCACTGTAAGAAGTCCCCTCGCGGGAGGCTGCTTTGCAGGGTGCTAATTGAGTCGAGAGGAGTTATTGTCCAACCAGGAGTGGGTGGAAAGACACCTTGTGGGCGGTATTCTGGTTGGAGCGATAGCTCCTTGTCTAGGCACTGTAATCTAGTGCTCGCTGTAAGTCTTTAGAATGTAAGGAGGAGAAGGTGGTTACTGCTGGGAGATTCCTTGTCCTTTGGAGGGTAAAAAGGACTGGCGACCTCTTAATGTTAACAGGGTGGCTGTAGCTGCTGTGTTTGGGGGCTAAGGAGTGCACAGGTTACTTAACCAGGCACAACTTGTTTATAGCCTAGTTGTCCAGCCGCCGGCGAGTGGCCCTCGGAGAAGACTAGTCCTACGGGATAGCCGACTTTCCTAGTCCTTTGGTGGATTAAAAGGACGTATAAACATCAGCACTACAGTTCGTACACGTCCGTAACATGGTTGTGACTGGGTTGGTCATAAACTGACACCCGGCACTAGGGCATAAGAACCGTGTCCTGCGGTGTGACCGTAACAATATATATATATATATATATATATATATATATATATATATATATATATATATATATATATATATATATATATATATATACATCCTTGATGTAGTCATACTCCAGCAGGAGATCACTCACTCACCCTTAACCTCCCGTGGGATCTACCTTGACGTGGTGGGAGGGCTTGCGTGTCCGTCAGGGCCGACAAGATGATCCCGACCCTAGGCTGGTGTGGGTCACCAGTACCGCCCGCCAGGGGGATCGCCCATCGTGGGCCGTCCTGTGTTGGCTGGAGGGTGCCTGGGCCGGTAGGCATCGAGGCCGGGGTCTTTGCTCGCCGCTGCGGGGCAAACTTTCGGTGCCACAAGGGCTGCCTTTTAAACCGGATAGTCCTGTGGTGGAAGAGGTATCCCGCCCTCGGAGGCAGCGCTCAGCCCCTTTTGTCGATCCGGTAGGCGGTTTACCCATGACCCCCATGACCCGTGACCCCCTTTATTAATATTTGTATATGGTTACCACCCAAACTACAGACTTTAATCTCCCTCGAGTGATACCCAACCCACCAGGTCCCTCGAGCTTCTGGCTTCTGCTGCTGGTCGCCCCTCCCCCCTGAGACGTCTTCCCTCTGCCCTGCCCCAATGGACCTAGTCATCACCGCTTCTCTGCCCCTGTTCCTCCAGGGCTCCCTCTAATAATATGCCATCTTCTCTCTCTCCCTACACCTCCCTTGTACCCCCTACTGCCCCCCACCCCTACACGCTTCCTAATACTACTTCATCCTCTATGCCCCACCTCCCCTGCGTCTTACCTCTCCCTCCTGTTACTGTCCCTCCCCCCCCGCCTCCCCCAGGGTCCGGCCTTCACTGTTCCTCATCCTCCTTTAACTACCCACCACGGTTTCTATCCGCACCTCCTGTAGTCTCCTCATCTCACCTGGCTCCTGTTCCCCCTTCTGCCATTCCCTATTTCCCAGCGCCCCTTCTACTGCTCCTCTCTCAATCAATCTGATGAATTTCCGATTGATATGGTATCTCGAAAGCAAAGAGCCTTCTCTCCCCCCTCTCAGTTTGCTTTCGACGTGCCCGCTGTACAGCGGAGCCTCTCGCCCGCTTACAAACGTGTATTACTTCTGCTTTTGCCCGGCGAGAATCTGTCCTAGCCGTTTCTTTGACCTTGAGAAAGCTTATGACATCACTTGGCGCCATCACAGCCTTCACCAGCTGTCCTGTGTCGGTGTCTCTGGCAACATGGGGGTTTTCCTCCATAACTTCCTCTGAAATCGTTCCTTTCGCGTTAGGGTCACTTCTTCTTGCTCCTCCTCCTCCTGTCAGTCCAAGGGTGTGCCCAGGGCTTGGTCCTAAGTACTACCCTCTTCTTCCTGGCCATTGACGGCATCGTTTTTACCCTCCCGCCTGGTGTCAGGTCCTCTCTCTATGTAGACGATTTCGCCATCTATGCCTCAGGCAGCTCCTCCTCCCTTCTCCATCGCCTTCTTCAATCTGTTGTTACCGCCACCTCCTCTTGGGCCACTGACCATGGCTTCCGCTTCTCCCCTACAAAGTCTTTCTCTATTTACTTCTCTCGGTCCCGTACTGCTTGTCCCCCTTTTCTTCTTTATGGTATCTCTCTTGAGTATCGCACGTCAGGCAAGTTTCTTGGTCTTACTTTCGACTCTCGCCTCACCTGGCGCCAGCATGTCCTCTCTCTCAAGGATACCGCCCTTCGCCGCCTCCGTCTCCTACAGACCTACAGAAAATTAAACTTTGTAAAGAAGATAGAAGGACTTGATGAGTATAGGTGGGTAAAGCAGGTACTGAGGGAAAATAATAGCAGGTCATCATGGAAGAAAGAAACGAATAGATGGAAAAGAAGGCAGAATTTCGAAGAGGACTGGCATAGGATGGAGCCCAGAGAGGTAAAGAAAAGGATAGAAGAAGGTGGATTAGCTAGATGGCAGGCAAGGATGGAAGCTAAGTCCACACTGAAATGATATAGGTGTAAGGAGAGGCCTGAGGCACTCAAATAGCTTCTAAGAGATTGGGGCAGCAGGCTACTAGTAAAGGCTAGGACAGGCACACTTGAGGTAAATGCGAGAAACAGGGGTGGGTTAGATCAGGACTGTAACAGCTGCAGAGGAGTCAGGGAGACCATAGAACACTTCTTGGTAGAGTGTGGCAGGTACGAAGAGGAAAGAGACAGGCTGATAGGATCTATAATGGCAGTGTTAGGAAGAGAGGAGTGATGTAGAAGACTGGAGGAGGAGGACGGAGGAATACTCACAGTGTTGTTGGGCCTGTACAGGGGAGAAAGAGAGAATCATAAGAGCGGCTGAAGAGTTCCTGACACAAGCGTGGGGAAAACGGACATAATATATATTATTGTAGTTGTGTTCCCTGTGATGTACTCTCTGGCTTCCTTTCGCAGGTTGCAGAAGGACCAGGAGCAGAACACTCAAGGGAAAGAGGAGCCGTAACAATGAGGAAGACGGGACCGAAGAAGCGCAACAGGTCACAAGACGAAGAAGAAGAAGAGTGTTCAGGTGTTTGTGTTTCCCGTTTAGGTTTCCCTTCCCCCTCCATTTCCAAGCCCATTGCGTTGTGGAGGGGCTTAGGGACCAGATATTGAGGTCTGATGCTGCAAAGTTTTGGACTTCAATGTCTGGTCCAACCAATTTTCGCTTGGCCTTTTTCTCTTTCTAAGTTAACTTTTCCTTGTTTCATCTATCTAATCTTCTTAACCTCTTACTATCCCCTTCCCGCCTGTGAGTCTCTCATAGGACATCGCCAGGGCTCATAGGGCCCCTCAACACATCGTCATCCACCTCACCTGTGCCTTCCTACGGAGGACAGATCAACTACCACGCCTGTGATAGCATCATAGGACATCACCAGGGCTCATAGTGTTCCCCAAGGGATCCTCGCAGCCCTAAAACAACAACAAGGTTTTAGTGATGGGCGTTCCGGCTCTTTTCCGAGAACCGAGTCTTTCGTTCTCGTTCACTCCAAAGAGCCGGCTCTTCTGGCTCCCAAACGGCTCTCAAATATTTTATTTTAGTTCCCCATATTCTGTTTATAGTCTTTATAATTTAGAAAGAATTTCTTAGGATAACTTAGCTAGTTATCTTTCAAAACCTACTGAATTAAGGAAAGGTGAAAAATCTTTAAAAAAACGTTTGTTCATTTATTTTAATTTAAACCAAATTTATATCAAATTATAGACTAAATCAAATGTACCTGTTATTTAATTAAAAGGTTAAAAAGCCTTAAAAAAATTACCTTAATTAATACCAATCATAGAAAACATTAATGAATGTATACACAATCCACCTAAACAACTTGTTTCACAGTTTCAGACATGCAGTGTATTCAAACTGAAAGGAATTTCTCTGACTTAATAATAATACCCATAAACATTATTAAAGATACAATTAAAATTAAAACATAAGATATAGTTAAAGTTAAATCAAATACAATGCTTCTCAAGTTTTCATTTTTTTTTTTTTTTTTTCATTATTTATATACCGGTTACGTGTTTTGAAGGTTGAAAACATAAAAAACATAATTTTGTTGAGAAACAAAGTATAAAAATTAGTTATCTACATGTCTGTACAGTGTACACACTTTCACAAACTCGGTCACACACACATACACAGACAGACAGACCGACAGACAGACACACACACACACACACACAAACATAATATCTATTTCCTTTCCTATCTAATATCTGTATATCTATCTTAAAGATAGATATATAGATATCTTAAAGATAGATAGATATTAGATAGGAATGGAAATAGATATTATATGTGTGTGTGTGTGTGTGTGTGTGTGTGTGTGTGTGTGTGTGTGTGTGTGTGTGTGTGTGTGTGTGTGTGTGTGTGTGTGTGTGTGTGTCTATCTGTCGGTCTGTATGTCTGTGTATGTGTGTGTGACTGAGTTTGTGAAACTGTGTACAGACATATAGATAACTAATGTTTTTAGACTTTGTTTCTCAACTAAATTATGTTTTTTATGTTTTCAACCATCAAAACACGTAACCGGTTTATAAATACTGAAAAAAAAAATTTTCTTGCAAACTTTTTGGCGTATATTTAGATTAAATTACATGAATAGATAGAACTTTTAAAATCACATAATTTAGTATTAGTGCATTTTTTCTGTACGACTAATATTTACACGACAAAAGACAAGAATTAATGTTTATGGTTGGGTGGGGGTGTGGGGTTACGTAATAACGGTTATATCTCTCTCTCTCTCTCTCTCTCTCTCTCTCTCTCTCTCTCTCTCTCTCTCTCTCTCTCTCTCTCTCTCTCTCTCTCTCTCTCTCTCTCTCTCTCTCTCTCTCTCTCTCTCTCTGATAGATATATATTAAATGAGAAAGAAAATAGATCATGTTTTTTTTTTTTTTTTTTTTTTTTTTTTTTTTTTTTTAAACATGATCTATTTTCTTTCTCATTTAATATATATCTATCAGAGAGAGAGAGAGAGAGAGAGAGAGAGAGAGAGAGAGAGAGAGAGAGAGAGAGAGAGAGAGAGAGAGAGAGAGAGACTTAGACAATTTTTCGTTCATGGTCACACACACACACACACACACACACACACACACACACACACACACACACACACACATACTATCAATTTTTTTTCTTATTTAACATTTCTATATGAGAGAGAGAGAGAGAGAGAGAGAGAGAGAGAGAGAGAGAGAGAGAGAGAGAGAGAGAGAGAGAGAGAGCGCGAACAATTGGCGGTTGACTGTTACGTAATGTAAGTTTGAGGGGTGGTGGGGTACCCAACCACCCCTCAAATTATCAACGTAGTTAACTTGTCTTTTATCGCGTAAATATTAGTCGTACAGAAAAAATGCACTTATGCTAATTGATGTAATTTTAAAAGTTCTATCAAATCATGTAA
Source organism: Cancer borealis (assembly GCA_036785275.1). Lineage (NCBI taxonomy): Eukaryota > Metazoa > Arthropoda > Malacostraca > Decapoda > Cancridae > Cancer > Cancer borealis. The sequence continues at coordinate 7,855 of JAXIVD010000491.1, forward strand.
TTTAATCTAAATTTACGCCAAAAACTTTTTTTTTTTTATGTTTTCATTATTTATAAACTGTTTACATGTTCTGATGGTCCAAAAAATATATATATTTATTTTCTTATTTTAATTATTCGCAGATTTTTTTTTACTTAAACTCCATAGTTTTCGTTTTTACAAAACGAAATGTTAAATACTAGTTTGACCAAAATTATGTTAAATAGTTATTTTCTTACCTTCAAAAGGCCTTTCAGCTGGTGTAGTCTGATTTTGAATAACGCTAATAGTTAAGAAAAAAAAATGTCAATGGTCATTTATCATTGAGTTTCATTTTCAATAGAATGAAAAGAAAGCTTGGTTCATTTAACTTCCCTAATTACTCTTAATCATTTTACGTCAATTTCATAGTTTTCGAGTTATAAGGAAAAAACCTTAACGATTAGTTTGACAGAAAAAATGCACCCATAATCATTTAAATAATTTTAAAAGGCGTATCAGCTAGTGTAGTTATTTTTTTAATTTTACTCACAGGTTATGAAAAAAAAAATTCCTTCATTATATAAAGAGTAATTTCATTTTTAAATGTTGCAACAGAAAGTTGGATTCCTATTCACTCTTTGTCTATTCGTAGTCATTGTACGTATACCTTATGGTTCTCGAGCTATAATGAGAAAATCAGTTTTGTGTTAAAAAATAAACTATGGAAAAAAATATACTTGATTTGTACAATATGTACACTGTTTTGAGACGAGTTCTATAATTTAATTTTACCTCTTAATATTATCAGATTGTCTTCATTTACCGATATGTTGTAGGGAATATTATAGTGTACATTCCACATCATTGGCCTGCCATATACACCATATATTTTCTGAATTATTCATATATATGTGTTTTATGTGTTGAGTTACCCCTCTTTGCTAGAGGCCAAAGCACTTGGAAATACAGTTTTCTTTGTTAACTTGAAGGGGTAACTTAACTATTTTACTATATAATTTCTATGAATAGGCTTCATTCTCGTAAGTATTATTATTATTATCATTACTATAATTATTAACAATCGGTAATTTTTGCATTTTGTTAGAAAATTGCAAAAATATGGAAAAACTAGAAAAAATAAATCAACGGCTCTCAAAAAAATCTCAAACGGCTCTCGAGAAAGATCTGGCTCTTCTCGTTCATCTGGAAGAGCCGGCTCTATGAACCGACTCGTTCACAAAGCGCCCATCACTAATGCTGGAAGAAACAAGAGAAAGGGGCAAAAAATTTGAAGTTTTCACTCCTTCCTATACCTCTGCCAGCATCACACGTATACTGGTGTCTGGTTTCCCCTCACTTTGAGGTCCCTACTTCTCATTCTCTCTGATTCGTGTTATACATAAGAATATATAGAAGAACAGATCCTCCCAGCCCTAAAACAAGAACAACAACGAGAGCACGTTGCAGTGCATTTTCTCAAAACTAATTCCTATTTTACTGACAGACAGCATGGAACCCGAAGGCAAGCGACAAAGGAAGGTCAACTGGGGAGAGGATGAGTCTCTCCAGCTGGCATTAATGTACAGGGACGAAGTTCATGCACTTAAAAGCAATTTTAAGCATGGTGTTTCTAACAAAAAGAAACACAACATTTGGGCAATTATTACAGCCGAACTGAATGCCCAGTTCCATCATGGGAACAAGGTCTTAGAGGTCAAGAAAAGGTGGTTCACCATCAGCTCCAAGACTAGGACGAAGCTGCAGAAATTCCGAGAGCATCGTAATGGAACTAGTAACTTTCATTGGATTAGTTTTGGTAAATTTTCACTCTTCCACCAGTCTCACTCACGAACATCTAACCTAAGCTGACATAACTAGCATAACTAACATAATCAAAGTAATCTAACCTAACCAACCTAACCTAAACTAACAAATAAATATATAAATGTTGCTGTATGTATTATAAATAATTTGCGTTGGGTATATAGCTATGGGGTTCAAATTACTCATCACAAATGTTGTTTTATTCACATACATACATATATATATATATATATATATATATATATATATATATATATATATATATATATATATATATATATATATATATATATATATATTATATGTATATGTATATATATATATATATATATATATATATATATATATATATATATATATATATATATATATATATATATATATATATGAAAAATCTTAAGAACAACAACTCCAAATCGATTGTGAATATTATGTACTTTCGAGAAGCATAGATAGAGTACTTAAGTGTCTGTGAAGATTTTAATGATCGCTCGTTGATATTAAGCTCACAATACAATGTTAGGTTATGTTATGTTAGGGGGTCTAGGTTGGGTTTGGTTACGTTGGAATAGTGGGGAGGTCCAGGGGGGGCGCAGCCCTCCCGGCTAGGTTAGGATAGGTTATACTAGGTTAGGTTAAGTTTTTATGATGTGATTTTGTTGATTTCCGGCGCATACTTTCCCCAAATATGGCCGCTTTAGTCCTTAGACTTTATTTTCGGATCACCGTATCTCGTCTATTTTGGCCTCCCCCACAAAAAATCCCCGCTTTCCCGACATGTCCCCAAGCTTGTTGGGGAGAGGGCGGGCTGCACCGCCCCTGGACCCCCGCAGGATACTATTCCAACGTAACCAAACCTAACCTAGACCCCCTAACATAACATAACCTAATATTGTATTGTGAGCTTAATATCAACGAGCGATCATTAAAACCTTCATGGACACTTAAGTAGTCCATCTATGCTTCTCGAAAGTACATAATATTCACAATCGATTTGGAGTTGTTGTTTTTAAGAATTACCATATATATATATATATATATATATATATATATATATATATATATATATATATATATATATATATATATATATATATATATATATATATATATATATATATATATATATATATATATATATATATATATATAAGTATAAAAGAGGATCTTGTTGTTGTGGTGCGGCCATGTTGACACACTTATGACGGCCATAGGCGGCGCTAGGACAGGGGGAACCCTGTCTTAAGCTACGTCTACACTAGGACTGGGCAGTCGGGGGGGGAGGCGGACCGACAAGGGAATAAGGGGGGTGACCGTCCTCACACGAGACAGGCGTTATCAAAAGCCCACGCCTTCTCAGGCGGAGTGAAAGAGGAAGTTTCTCACAAATTTTCTCCGAACTTGAAAAGGAATGCCCTGATGGCTTTGAGAACTACACCAGAATGCCTGTTATTTTATTCTATAAATTGCTCACCAAGATTGAACCTTATATACGTAAGGAAGACACCCATCTCCGCGAGAGCATCTCTCCTGGCCTGCGTTCAGTCCGTCACTCACCCCATCAAATGCCTCTCGCTCAAGACTGCTTCGCCCACCGTCTAGCCCCGCATACTTTACCATATATGGGAGTCGAGACTGACCAGTCCCGCGATTCCCCGACTGCCCAGCCCTAGTGTAGACGGGCCTTTAGCATCCGATACCACTTTATGGTCGACCATAAGAGTTTATGACAGCATTATGACTGAAATGTGCCATTTTGTTTCGCTATGTACGACGGACTTAGCTATGACGGTTTGTAGAATACGGGCCCAGAAGACCCTTTGGTTTATAACTAAGGTAAATGCTGGACTATGAACGCCTACACGCGTGGAGTTTATGCGCAGGGTCTTAGAGGAGGCTCTACCCCAATCCCTCTTTTACTCAAGGGAGGGTCAACAGCGAACTTCCCGGAAATAAGCAATGATCCTCAGGGATCTCATCGAGAAGGCTGAGTCCGGCAATGCACCGCGGACTCATGATGTTAGGGGGGGCCGCCTCGTCTCTAGCCTTTCTCAGGACTTACTCCATCTCCAGGGTAATGGATGGAGGCCAATGGGCATCTTCGGGAGCATTTATCTTACGATACCTCTCCCGCACTATTACCGACAATGATTGTGTCGCCTTAGGTTTTTACCCGTGAGGTGAGTTTTCTCCCGCCTCGCTTTTTTTTTTTTTCGCAAGAAATGTGGTTTTCTCTTACTTGCTTGTAAGGGTAACACCTGGCGCCATCCTTCGTGGCACACACACACACACACACACATACACACACACACACACACACACACACACACACACACACACACACACACACACATCCACATGCATTTCCTCATATCTTACCTCCTTCCCTCTAGGCTTGAATGGGAGATAAGGGCAGGTGACCGATCCTTACTGTAGCTACATTAATATAGGATAAGTCTAGCAGCATAAACTATATAGTGAGTGAATGGTAGTTAGATATGAATGGTAGTTAGAAGTGAATGGTAGTTAGAGGTGAATGGTAGTTAGAGGTGAAGGGTAGTTAGAGGTGAACGGTAGTTAGAGGCGAACGGTAGCTAAAGGCGAAGGGTAGTTAGAGGTGAAGGGTAGTTAGAGGTGAAGGATAGTTAGAGGCGAAAGAGAGTTAGAGAGGAAGGATAGTTAGTTAGAGGTGAAGGGTAGCTAGAGGTGCGTTTCCATTCCTCCTCCCACCACCACCACCAACACCACCACCACCACTACTACTAGTCTTGACTCCTCCCTCCCTCCTTCCCTCCATGTGGATATAATTTCAACATAATTCACAACCCACAGCTAAGGATTTAGGGTGAGTGCTGCACGCACGCACGCACGCACACACACACACACACACACACACACACACACACACACACACACACACACACACACACACACACACACACACACACACACACACACACACACACACACACACACACACACACACACACACACACACACACACACACACACACACACACACACACACACACACACACACACACACACACACACACACACACACACACACACACACACACACACACACACACACACACACACACACACACACACACACACACACACACACACACACACACACACACACACACACACACACACACACACACACACACACACACACACACACACACACACACACACACACACACACACACACACACACACACACACACACACACACACACACACACACACACACACACACACACACACACACACACACACACACACACACACACACACACACACACACACACACACACACACACACACACACACACACACACACACACACACACACACACACACACACACACACACACACACACACACACACACACACACACACACACACACACACACACACACACACACACACACACACACACACACACACACACACACACACACACACACACACACACACACACACACACACACACACACACACACACACACACACACACACACACACACACACACACACACACACACACACACACACACACACACACACACACACACACACACACACACACACACACACACACACACACACACACACACACACACACACACACACACACACACACACACACACACACACACACACACACACACACACACACACACACACACACACACACACACACACACACACACACACACACACACACACACACACACACACACACACACACACACACACACACACACACACACACACACACACACACACACACACACACACACACACACACACACACACACACACACACACACACACACACACACACACACACACACACACACACACACACACACACACACACACACACACACACACACACACACACACACACACACACACACACACACACACACACACACACACACACACACACACACACACACACACACACACACACACACACACACACACACACACACACACACACACACACACACACACACACACACACACACACACACACACACACACACACACACACACACACACACACACACACACACACACACACACACACACACACACACACACACACACACACACACACACACACACACACACACACACACACACACACACACACACACACACACACACACACACACACACACACACACACACACACACACACACACACACACACACACACACACACACACACACACACACACACACACACACACACACACACACACACACACACACACACACACACACACACACACACACACACACACACACACACACACACACACACACACACACACACACACACACACACACACACACACACACACACACACACACACACACACACACACACACACACACACACACACACACACACACACACACACACACACACACACACACACACACACACACACACACACACACACACACACACACACACACACACACACACACACACACACACACACACACACACACACACACACACACACACACACACACACACACACACACACACACACACACACACACACACACACACACACACACACACACACACACACACACACACACACACACACACACACACACACACACACACACACACACACACACACACACACACACACACACACACACACACACACACACACACACACACACACACACACACACACACACACACACACACACACACACACACACACACACACACACACACACACACACACACACACACACACACACACACACACACACACACACACACACACACACACACACACACACACACACACACACACACACACACACACACACACACACACACACACACACACACACACACACACACACACACACACACACACACACACACACACACACACACACACACACACACACACACACACACACACACACACACACACACACACACACACACACACACACACACACACACACACACACACACACACACACACACACACACACACACACACACACACACACACACACACACACACACACACACACACACACACACACACACACACACACACACACACACACACACACACACACACACACACACACACACACACACACACACACACACACACACACACACACACACACACACACACACACACACACACACACACACACACACACACACACACACACACACACACACACACACACACACACACACACACACACACACACACACACACACACACACACACACACACACACACACACACACACACACACACACACACACACACACACACACACACACACACACACACACACACACACACACACACACACACACACACACACACACACACACACACACACACACACACACACACACACACACACACACACACACACACACACACACACACACACACACACACACACACACACACACACACACACACACACACACACACACACACACACACACACACACACACACACACACACACACACACACGGTCCGCTAGCGTAGTGGTTAGCGCACTCGGCTCACAACCGAGGGGGCCAGGGTTCGATCCCCTGGGCGGACAGAGATTATTTGGGCGAGTCTCCTTTCACGTGTAGCCTCTGTTCACCTAGCAGTGAGTAGGTACGGGATGTAAGTCGAGGAGTTGTGACCTCGTTGTCCCGGTGTGTTGTGTGTGAGTGGTCTCGGTCCAACCCAAAGATTGGTCACTATGAGCTCTGAGCTCTTTCCATAGGGGGACGGCCGGCTGTCTCGAGAGAGATCAGCAGCAGACTGTACAGTGAATAACACACACACACACACACACACACACACACACACACACACACACACACACACACACACACACACACACACACATTTAGTCTCAGGATGAATAAACAAGAAGTGTGTTCATTCTTCCACACCTATTAACCCTTCCTCCTCCTCCTTCTCCTTTTCCTCTTCTACTTCTACTACTACTATTTCTTCTACTACTACTACTACTACTACTACTACTACTATTATTATTATTATTATCCAAAACGTGGCCTAGTTTTATTCTAATGTACTCATCAGAGCGGCAACATAATTATTGCTAATGATAATGAGAATGAATAACAATACGTTTGCCAGCCATAACGTTATAGCCTTGCCTGCATTTACGTATTTGTGCAACACTGTGCTTCAATACTATATAGTTGCCGTTCTAATGTTCATGGATTTACCTCAAATCATACAACAATGCACCGATTCAATCGCGAACTATCAGGTATATTTTGTTACAGGGACGAGTTAAGGTCTTGGGTGTCCAGGTGAAAAGTCTTACCTTCTTAATTTATATAGGTAAAAAACATTAAAAGGAAGAAAAAAGTGGAGATTTCTCTTATAGTCATTGGTTGGGCTGTATATCCTTCTGTATAAGATCCTTGGGTTAGACGGATGATGGCGGGTCGAAGGAAATTCGAATTCTTGCCACATGGGATGAAAGGGACTATACGTTGAAATATTTACCAATTCCATTCCTTATAAACATGGATATATATGTGTCAAACAAAATACATATATTTATTTAATTTAAAAAAAATCTTTTGTTTTCTTGTTTTTTACTCTTTTTGAAATATTGGAATATGTAATAATTCTTGCAAACACAGCAGAATAATTACGTTAAATGAGTAGTCAAATGTGAAAATAAAGTCTTATTTTACTAAATATTTCAATATGAAACTATTTTGGTTATCATAATAATGAATGACACAGTCGTGGTGCAATGGAGGTAAGCGGTGTTGCTTTTGTTTTCCTTACGCCCTTCCAAACACTTATTATCTCATTATCTTTAGAAGTAAATGATCTTTGTTTCTATATTTGAGATCTATGTTCTCCTGAGTGTTTGTCTGTGATTGTTGCGTGTTTTCTATGTGTCATTGTGTTTAACTAGATAGATAACATTGAGGCCGCAAATAATTTGGTATTTTCATAACCATTTCCGTGTGAACGACTGAACGTCTCCCTGGGCTTTTAGTAAAACAGAATTACACACACTTTCCACTATATAGAATCAAAGGTTTCTCTAATTGCAATAATGTGTATACATATTTCTTTTTCTGTAAGTGTGTGTGTGTGAGAGATTATGGTAAATCTGCATAACTACTGCTCGGACGATTCTATATAAATATGAAGTCCTACATACTATGCATAGAGTACCCAACACATATGTGAAGGTTTCAGACGGTGCTCATTATAAGCAAATATAGGCCATATATGGTAATCCGGAAATAAAAATTTAAGATAAAAAACCTAACATTTGGGTAATGAAAATACAAAAAGCTTGGTAAAGATTCGTAAGACGACCCATGCGATATATCTACCTTTTTATGCACTGCAATTCAACCTGAAATACTTGTTCACATCACCTCAAACAGTTATGCCGCTGAATTGTAGGGAAAAAAAGAACGATTTTTCTGTTAGGTTTTGTTACGTTTGGTTGGGTTAGTTTTGGTTATTTAGCTGCAGCTCTGGGAAGGTTATGCTAACAAAGCTATTTTTTTCTACACCTCGCAGAGCATCCTGCTTTTAGTCAAAGAAAGCATTTGATAGCTTCGAAACTACCCTAACATAATAACCTAATTAAACCTAACTAAACCTAACCAAACCTAACTAAACCTAACCAAACCTAATCAAACCTAACGTACATGCCTTTATTGTAATTCCTCTGGAGTATTTTACTATGTTTATTGGGTGTGTTTTTTAGTTGGCTCTTTTTTCTAATCCAGCACTCATATAGATCATTGGTTATCTGCATGATGTAATGCTGTAGATATTTGATAAAAAATGTTATTGTTTATTGCAGATGGTTTAACTAAGAAGATCAGATCCTTGACGCAGCCAGCCTGAGCTAGCACGATGTTGGATATGGAGGAGCTGGTGGTTCAGCGCCTGGAGACGGGGAAAGCAGTTAATCGCTTTTCCTATAGACATAGACCCGAAAATGGCTCACTTAAGATTCGACGAGAGACGCATCACATCATATGGACTACTAGTCAGAATGCTTGTGAAGTAATAAGTAAGAAGTCATAACTGTTGTGTTAATGTTGATATCGTTGGTAGATGCATTCCTTTAATTTGTAAATGAAAAAGATATTGGCTCTGCAGATTGTTAATAAATATAAACAACAGGAAATATTGTTATTATTTATTTGTTAAACAAGTGTCTGTCTGTATTATCTTTCACAGGATATATATATATATATATATATATATATATATATATATATATATATATATATATATATATATATATATACATATATATATATATATATATATATATATATATATATATATATATATATATATATATATATATAAATATATATTGTGTGTGTGTGTGTGTGCGTGTGTGTGTATTTACCTAGTTGTGACTTACGGGAGAGGAGCTAAGTGTGTGTGTGTGTGTGCGTGTGTGTGTGTGTGTGTGTGTGTGTGTGTGCATGAAGAAAGGAATCATATATGAATTTTTCATATAGGAGTTTTTCATCATATCATATAATGAATTAGAATAAAGATAACACTATCCAAAAACTGACTTCATGATTCTCTTTCTGGCAGCATCACTGGCAGACATCAAGGAAATACGACAAGGGAAGGTATCCAAGGACTTTGATAAGTGGCCAGAGGAATCACGCTTATTGGATCAAGAGAATTGCTTTATTATTTTCTATGGAAAGGAGTTCAAATTACGATCCTTATCCATTGCAGGTAAATTGATCCTCTTTATTTTGATCTTTTTAAGTTATTCCTTCCCAACTTTTCCTTTACACCTCATCTATTTACCACCTTTTGTTTTGTGTTGCATGGCATCAACCATTTCCAATCCCTCGGTAACAAAGCTATTCACTGATCTCTATGACATTGCTAGGGATTGGCAAACTGGATACTTCTCTTTAGCCTCCATCAGTTAGCTTGAAGGTCCAGCCAGACATTTTATAATGGGATAGAGCAAAACAAATGAGTTATATTACCTTAATCAGAGAAATAGACTTTGTGGCTCAAATATTATAATTGAAATCATGGTAGAGGAGTTGTTAGGAAAGGATAAAAAACTGTATGCCGCCTTCGTAGACCAAGAAAAAGCAAATCAGAATTGATAGAGAAGCTCTTCGGAATGTTCTGAAAATGTGTGGTGTTGGTAGGAATTAAGGCATTTTATACAAAGGCAAGTGTGTGTGAGAGTGGATGGAGAGCTAAGTGAAAGTTTTCCTATGGAAGTCGGGTTGAGACAAGGATGTGTGATGTCGCCATAGTTGTTTCATATTTTTATGGATGGGTGTATGAGAGAAATGAAAGTCAAAGAGAGGAATGTAGGTGCAACACTGAAAATGAATGGATTTGGGTGGGCAATGGTGGCATGTTTGTTCGCAGATGACACTGTTGTTTGTAGATAGTGAATAGAAGGCCCAGAGAGTGGTGGATGAATTTTTTAGTATATGTACGAGAAAGAAGCTAAAAGTGAATGCTGGGAAAAGTAAGTGATGGTCTTTGAAAGGAGATAAGTAAAGGTGGTTAATTTTGATAGACCTTATAGGGCGAGTTTGTCAGTAATAGGAAGGTATGAGGTAGTTCTAGGATCATCAGCTTCTATGAATCCTATGCAGGACAAAGGTCTCCCCCAACCGTCTCCCCTCCACTCACGTCAGATACCTGTCTATTCCAGGTTGCTCCAGCTAAACGTCCTATCTCATCTCCATCTAGTTCTCTGTCTGCCCTGCCTTCTTTTACCATCCCTGGGTTGCCATTCTGTTACTCTAACAATCCATCTATTAACTCATCGTCTCACGACCCATTGCCACTTTTTTCTTTTAATTTTGCTCAAGATGTCTTCAACTTTGGTCTGCTCTATAATCCATGATGCTCTCTTTCCATCTCCATGTTATGCCAAGCATTATTCTCTCCATTCCTCTTTGGGCACTGAAGTTTTTGTTCCAGGACTTTCATAAGACTCCAGATTTCTGATCCATATATTAGAACTGGTAGAATGCATTGATTATATACTTATCTCTTCAACAATAGTGGCTTTCTTTCTGCAACTGCAAAATCATCTGCTGTAGTTCATCTATCGATTCACTCATTAGAACAATATCATCAACAACTCTTAAGATTATTTAGCTATCATCCATTTATCTGAATTCCTTCCTCTTCCCAATCCAAGTTTTTAAAAGCTTCCTCTAAAACCACTGTTAACAGCTTAGGAGAAAGAGTGTCGCCTTGTCTAACCCTTTTCTGTATTGGAATTTTATCGCTGACCTTATGTAGCTTTATAGTGACAATGCTTTCCTTATAGATGCTTAGTGTATTTTGTATATTTTTCAGCTACGTACTTGATTAATGACATGGATATGGTCAGTTGCTGAATATCTATTCCGGAATCTGGCTTGCTCTATTGGCAGATTTCAGTCCAGTGTTGCACTGATCCTGTTAGTGAGCACTTTTGTAACAAGCTTGTATGCTACAGACAGGAGGCTTATTGAACGATAGTTTTCTAGGTCTTTGAAATCTCCCTTCTTGTGAATTATTATTATTATTATTATTATAGCATTTTTCCAAATACTTGGTTCAGTACAGTTTTGTAAGCATTTTGAAAAAAGTACTGCGAGTTTGTCTAGTAGAAAATCACCTGCATCCTTGATTAGGTCAATCGAAAAGCCATCTGCACCTCCTGCTTTGCCACTGCTCATTCCTTTTATTGCTTTCTTTATTTCACTCATGTTTACGCAGGGAAATCATATTTACATAATTTCCATGTTGGAGTCTTCGGTTTGCCTATCATTACTGCTTTGCAATTTTATGTATACTTCCTCTGCTACCTTGATCACCGCATCTCTATTATTTGTAATCTGAAAGATGAACAACATTTAGGAACAGTGCAATTTAAACATGGAGAGATGGAAGGAAAAATAAGAGAGAGAGAGAGCTATGATAGGAAGGTGTGTCATTCCTATGACACATCTTCCTATCATAGCTCTCTCTCTCTTATTTTTCCTTCCATCTCTCCATGTTTAAATTGCACTGTTCCTAAATGTTGTTCATCCCTTGCAAGATTTATGAGAGGAAGAAATGTGTCCATGGAGGTAAAGAAAGGTTTAAGGAACAATATTCTAATATTCTTCTGCCAACATTGACATATGGATCAGACTTGGACATGGAAGAGGGCATAGCAATCAAGAGTGTGTACTGTGGTAATGATTGATTTATTTGAGAGGATTATGCAGCATGACAAGATGGGACAGTGAGAGCAATGAAAGCATGTATGAAAGATGTAACATGAGACCTTGTGTGAATCCAAACAGATAGTTTGCCATGGAATATAATGATGAAGAAGAGGAATAATGTGACAAACAGAATTAATGACTGATGTTCACTAATGATGCATTGTTCCAGCTCTTGGGCCTATGGACTGTAACGAATGGAAGCTTGGACTTGAACATCTCATGAGCGAGTACACGGATGTGCCATACATTATCCGTTTGGAGAGATTTCTTCGCACTGAATTTTACAACATGGAAAACAGAGACAACAAGTAAGTCACAGTTGACCTGGCCCATCAGCAGTTTGTAAAGATAATTCATTACATTTCTTGTTTTTTTAGGGATGAATTGCTTTAAATGTTTTCATCGTTAGAGCTCTTTCAGAATGTGTTTGCAGAGGTAAGAGAGCATCAGAAGCATAGATGCAGTACCACTTTAGTTTTAACAATGCTTTTGAATGACTAGTTAAAAAATTCAAGCTAGTAAGAATTAATGAAATATTACAGTGGACCCTTATTATCTGCAAGTCTTAGGTAACAGTGACACCTACATATATTAGAAATCTGCTTTTTATTGTTCATTCCCGAAAATGCCACGTTTTCTGATATAATGCATTGTCACTGAAAGATCCATTGTAACTGTTTGAATATGATTAAGGTATAACTAAGTGCTTATTTCCCTGGAAGAATTACGATGCGGGACGTGAAGAGCTTTCTGCCCAAGATTCACTACCTGACCACCAACGTGCAGCTCAAGGAATTGTTTGATTCGGTGGATGACCAAAAGCAAGGAGATATTGGCTTTGACCAGTTCTTGGACCTCATCAAGAAGATCACTTGGGACAGGCAGGAAGATGTAAGTTGACATTCTTAAAGTGAACCTCTGCAAACATCGTGTACTCAGATGAGTTTGTTGTATGGTTTTTTCAAGTTTCATCTCAGGACAATTGTTTGATTTTATTTTTTCATCTTATCCTGTTAGTTTTGGTTTCCTTACTTGGACTGCCATTGTGTTCACCTCTTGTTAATTGTGTTCATAAGTTTGGTGCAGGGATGTACATAGTATTCAGTTGTTATTTATTTGTCATGCTACAAAGTGAACAATAATTCTATTCTATTTTTGGTTGCTCCATTGCACCATAAACATGTTACCCTTACTATTTGTTATTCTAGAGTGATTCTGATATCTCCTTATGCTCCCTTAGCATAAATTTGTTCTGAGACAAAGAGTAGAAGGTGGAGTGTGAAAGGGGAGTGAATGGTGGTTTGAAGTATGCCTGGAGCAGAAAAGAGGCATGCCCCTGAAATGTGGCTGCAAAGGAAGGATGACGTATCATTTGAGAGATACATGGAAAAGAGAAATCAAGTCAAGAGGGCTGTGTGTGTTGCAAAAGTGAGTGCAGATGAATGATGCGATAGGAAGATGAATGAAAATTTACATGAGAACAAGATTTTCGATTAGACAAACTTGCAGTACTTTTTACCAAATGCTTGCATCCTGTTCCATACCAAGTACTTGAAAAAATTCTTGAGCATACTGAGCAGGGAACCCACTCTATGTAGGATGATAGTTGAAGTAGTTAACCATTGGATCAATGCATGTGCATGATTGCGTTTGTGTGTACATGTTTGTGTGTGTGTGTGTATTTACCTAGTTGTAGTATACAGGGCCTGAACTACACTCGCGTGGTCCTGTCTCCGTATTTATATTTGGCCAGTTTTCCCTTCAGTTGATATACACTCTTTTCCATTATCACCTCTTCCATTAGTCCATTGCAAGTATCTATACTTCTTTGAGGGAAACTCTACTTCTTTTGTATCATTCAAGCAAGTGTGTGTGTGTGTGTTATTATGAATACCAGAAATGGTGTCTACCATGGTGGTAAACAGGCAATGAATTGAAATTAGTCTTAAGAATTTCTTATATATGATTTTTTTTCATTTAGTAATTTATCAATTTATTTAATTCTAGAATGACTTAATGAGTCGTCTGAATAAATACAGTGAAGATGGATCTATTGTGTCCATGCTGGATTTCCAACATTTTTTGGTGGATGAACAGCATGAGGATGAGCTTAAGGCAGCCTCTATCATCACACACTTTGTGCAGGACCTCCAGAGAGATGTGCAGGAACCATATTTCCACAAGGAAGAGGTTAGTTCTGATTTTATCGGTATGAATTTTATACTCAATATATTTATTTGTGAGCAATTGTAGTCTTTTCTGATAATACCATCGTGTCATCTTTTCATTCCATTTCCCATTCTAAAAATAGTAAATGCCAATCAAATGAGAAAGATATCCCATGTTACCCACAAAGTCTCATCACCATGGTCATCATCTTTAATGCATTGCTCCTGTGTGGGAAGCTTCCACATAGTTGGCCATGGCAAAATTATCCCCAAATACAATCTCTATATATACTCGTTTGAACTGCACCAACCCTTTCCATCATCTTCACCTTAGCATACTGATACATTCTTTTCCCATTGCAAGGCGGGTGTCCCTCTCATTTCTTCCTCATATTTTAATCAAAGCATTTTGTAAGCTGTCTTTCTTCATTCATTCTCTGAATATATTCATATTATTTTGTATTTCTTATCTATTCTGTAACTTAACAATTTCATTCATGAAACCTGGTCTTTCATGTCCATCATCTCATATATTTCCTTTTCTAATCTCAGCATTCTGAGGAAGTATGTCTCTTCTACCCAAATTATTTACTTTTTTCTTCTTTCTGTCCATGTTTTGCAATCATATATCACTAAAGGTAACTGAATTCTTCCTTGAAAACTATTCATAATTTTCTATTAACTGTTCCATCCACATTACATTTGATTTAACAGACTAGGCATTAGCGGACACCCACTCCCCCCCCTATAAGTCTGTTAAATGTATATTTACTGTAGTGGAGATTGCAAGAATGCTCCCACTGTATTCCCTGCACTTCGTAAAAAACAAAAAAAAAAGATGGAGCAAGGGGTCTGGGAAGGCCTCTCTGTATATTTTCTTATGAAAAGACAAGATGCAGAGGGGGAGGGAAGAGTAATGTCTCCACGAACCTTGAAGATTAGGTCTCTGAATGTTTGTGGATGTAGTGCCCATGATGGTAAAAGGAAAGTGTTTGGAAGAATATTTGTGGAGCAAAAGTTGGATGTATTATCATTGAGTGAAACTAAACTGAACGTGCTTTGGTATTATTTGGATGACCGTTTGCCGAGTTTTGGAGCAAATGTGACTATTGTGTTGTTAGGATATTTAAATGCTCGTGTTGGTGATGAGGTAGTTGAAGATGTCATTGATAGGCACAGTGTGCCTGGGAGAAATGAAAATGGAGAAAGAAAGATAGAACTTTGTGTAGTGAGAGAATTGGTGTTTGGAAACATCTTGTTCAAGAAGAATGATATTGACAAGTATACAGAGATGAGACAAGACAGTGGAAAAGTTGTGGATAGAGCAATGATGAAATGCATGGTTGTGTCGAGGGACATCATAGGAGGGTTGTTGGATGTCAGTTTAGAGTGGAGGAGGGGTAGGTTATGTCGAACCATTTCCTTGTGCAGGGAAAGTTATGGGTAGGTGAAGACTTGATGAATTTGGGAGGCAAGTAGAGTTCTGAAAGTGAGTTATGTAAATAAGAGAAAATGGTAGAATACCAGAAAATTTGAATGCAGTAGGTGTGAGAAGGGTGATGTGGAAGAGGAACCATCTTTGAAGAAACGAGGTGTCACTATAAAAAATCTAAAACCTGCGCTACTAATGGGCGGAGCCTGACCATCTAAAAGAGCCTTGATCAAGCCTACTGGCGCTACAGGTGCAAGAAATAGAAAGAAAAAAAGTTTTGCTGGGCTTGGTACATTCCAATGTAAGGCTAATCTTAGCCTCCTCTGTTAAGGAGGATCATCTAATATAGAAAGGTTAGCTCAAAACAAAACCTTATCTCCTGAAACTTTGGTGTCAGTTGCCATATGAGCTGACATTTATTGTACATTAACTAATATTCCACATTGTTTATATTTTCTTTGATTGCTATTTTGAGTGTCAATAAGTGTTCATCTTCATTCCACAGTTTCTCCAGTATTTATTCTCCAAGGCTAATGGAGTTTGGGATCGACGTAATGATCATGTTATTCAGGACATGACCCAGCCACTTTCCCATTACTGGATTGCTTCTTCACATAATACGTAAGTATACACAGCAGGATGGATAGTTTTTAACAACTAATTAAAAAGTATTGGTTTCACACCTCAATTATAACATGCTTAGCAGCACCCATATCTGAGATCCTGGTACCTAGAAATTTTAAGTATGGGGGATACAAGAATACTATAATCTGAAATATGCCTTCTCCCTCCCAGGGCAAGGTAGAGGCTCCTTTCTGCCAATAACCATCTTTTACTCCTCACTATGGGGCCTCTGGCAGCTGGCAACGCTAGTTCAGTGCTTTTACTAGAGTGACTGACATGTGCCACAAATAGTCAAATTAAAATTCTAAAAACAACAGCTGATGTTCACGTTTGATCTCAACAGGTGTAATAACAGTTTGAGTACATGAAGATGGGGATAAGTTAAGGTACCACCTTACGGAGGGGTACCTATAGTTGCTGTTTTTATTTCCCAATATTTCTGCAAAGCTTTGCTTGTGGCAATCTCATAACTTTGCACATCAGAGTAACATCATTGGTTAATTTACTACCATTGCAAGAATACTTTTTTCTACATCACAAACCGTTGGTGCCAGTAGGCTTTATGGAGGTTAAGATGAACTTGTCTCTTGCCTGTTAATTGGCGTAGGTTTAGATTTTTTATGGTGATGCCTCAAATGTTTATGTTCTCTCTTGAATATGTTGAGAATGAGAATGCTGCTACAGCCTCAAATGCATATAACATTGTAAGTTCCGTCTGAGTACAGTAATGCAGCAATTTGGATATTCTTCAGCCATTCGGTGGTAATACCAAAGAAGGAATAGTGGCTAGTGGATATCAGGACTCAAACCCAGGACCCTAGGTTCACATGCCCAAACACTGACCACTGTACTATTGCCTCCCCACTACCACCATATTCCCTGCTGGTCATAAAAGGTGACCAAAAAGGACAGAGGAAAGGGTCTGGGCAGCCCCTCCTCTGTATTCTCTCCTCCAAAAGGACAAGGCAAAGAGGGGAAGGAGAGTTACATGTCTCCTTGAACCCTAAATGCCACTCTGTAAGGGAAGCATTCCATGCAGACTCGAGTTTGCATTGACACCAGGCACATTACATTTCATCTATATAGTAGACTGTTATCCCCTTAAAAAGGGGATAGCCAAGACAAGGCACGCATGCACACACCTATGCACACGTACGTATACACTCATTTAGCCACTCGACACCATTGGAGAAGCAAGAAGTACACCCTGCCCAAACCTTGCACATCAGGTCAGTCACGTAAATGGGGTTGAAGACTTAGGTCGTATCCACAACAGATTTCAAAGGATTACCCCTGCTGTTTCATATTTAACCCATGCCCTCTCCCTCCCAGCACCTGACATGATCAAAGGGTCACACCAGATGTGCGAGAACCTGCTCTATGAGTTGTCAAGATCACATCATTAATGATGCATATACCACTGCTTTCTATTCACTTCTATCACACAGACATTTCTCTTTCATTCAACGCTCTTTTCACATCATCCATCCCGTTCTTGACTTTCCTCTCAACCTTACACCTCTTGCATCAGATCCTACTATTCTTTTCACCCTCCAATCCTACTCTATTCTGTGTCCAAACAACATAAACACACTCTGCTCTGCTCAAGCAGTTAACTCTCATAACATCAATTCTCCTTTGCACCATTCCATTTCTTACTCAGTTCATACACATTACTCTACACATGCTCCTCAGACACCTCATCTGCATTACATTTAATTTCTTCTTTGCTACAGCTACTGGAAAGTGTGACTTTAAATTAATCAAAACCAATTTTATCATAGGCCCAATGATATAAACAGTTACGTACCTACGATATATTTCTGTTAACCACACCCTTCTCTGTGGTATCACTTCCTCTTCCAGCTAGCTTTGGCTGGAGGGAGGGATGAGTAGGGAGGAGCCTTCTACTTTGGTGTCCTTTTGTCTATCAAGTAGATATTATAGTAGTAGTGCTGCCAAACGGACAGCTTTGTTAGGTCCAGTAGGACTTGCTGTCTGGCCTTCCTTTGTCTTCCTTTGAGAGAGAGAGAGAGAGAGAGAGAGAGAGAGAGAGAGAGAGAGAGAGAGAGAGAGCGCTTCGCCCCAGAGAAGACGCAGGCGATGGTCATCTCGTGGTCCCCAGGCGCCACTCCAGCAGTCTCAGGACACCTGCATTTTGGAGGCAAGAGTCTGCCCCTCCAGGAACTTATCAAGATCCTGGGAGTGTCTGTGGACCATGGTCTGCGCTTCAACCACCACGTTACTGCTGTCGCACGCCAGGCCTCCCTGCGAGTCTCTGCCCTGGGTAGGGTGGCAGATAGTC
>JAXIVD010000491.1:32500-85000 GCA_036785275.1 Cancer borealis
AGGTGTACACTGGTTTGGGGAAGAACAAATATCAGGAAATACCAAATATCGACAGACTCTCCTGTCACTACAATGTGTCCTATCCATACCCATTATTTTTTTTTTTTTATTTAATTTTTTTTTTTCCACACATTAAATGGGAACTGGCCAAGAGCAAACAAAAATAGGTAAAAAAAGAGTTTTTAAATCCTGCTTGTTGCTAGTAGCTTCAGCTTTCAATAGAAAGTATTTGTGTTGTTACCAAGGCAGGGTAAGCCTAATATGAATCATTACCTGCGCTAACAACATCCACAGCTGTCCTATATACATACGCCGAGAATATAAGTAAGTGGTATATGAATTAACGGCAGGCAAGAGAGGAAGTCGCGTGGGCTTGTTTACACCTGGATGTAGACCTGCATCCATCTGATTCAGAATTTGATCCATATGATGATTGTCTTACAAATATATCATAAGATGTTTTTGATAAATTTATGATGTCAGATGTTGAACATAATGAGAATTTTTAAGGATTTTAAAGTCAAAACCATTTTAGTTAAAATTATAAAAACAAATTTTAAAAATGTTTGAAATGCCAACAAAATTTCAAGACTGCTATATATGCAGTTTGTACCTAACCTAGTATAGGCTGAGTGGCTGCCCTGGAGGGGGTAGTCTGATACAGCGAGTATAGCCCAGAAGCTATGTCATCCTATACACCGACATATACGGTACTTTTTGACTATCTTTGCAATTACAAAACCATCTGATGTACTTCACTTGTATATGTGAACAATATCATCGGCAACCCTGAGATTATTAAGATATTCTACATTTATCAATTCCTGTCTCTTCCCATTCTAGTTTCTTAAGAACTTCCTCTAGTACATCTGTGAACAATTTTGGAAAAACAGTGTTGCTCTGTCTGACCCATTTCTTTACTGGTATTTTTTCGCTGAGTTTGTTGCATTTTTCTGTAAGTGCTTTCCCTATAGATGTCTTCTAATCCATCTATTTATATACCAGGCTGTTATTCCCCTAAAGCGGATAGCCAAGACAAGGCACACACACGCACACACACATCCATGCACACATACATATACACTCCTTACTTAGTCCCTAGGCCTGCGTAGGAAAAGAGAAGTAGTATACCCCTCCCAAACACTACGCATCAGGTCAGTCACGCAATAGGGACGAGGGCGGGGTTTGTATTCACAACACATGCAGGATTAGGCTTGCTATACGAAAATAAATTAAATGCAAGCATTTTCAGTGTTTTACATTGTTAATTTTGTTCATAACTTTACAAGAATACTTCATATTTTATCTCCATTATTTGTCTTGCCTCAACAGGTAATGCCTTCTCCTGAGGAACTGCAAGGAAAAATCATACTTAAGCAAAGGAAACTTCCTGGAGGAGTGGATGAATACACTCCATTAATCCCCAACATAGATGAACGTTAGTACAACAGTTTACTTGTGTGTGTGGAATACTGATTTGATGATTGCAAATATCTGTTGATAATAGCCATTAATAACTGACCCCTTTGAATTTTCTTTCCTTCTTTTTTGCAGAAGATGATTCAAGTCTTTGTCAATTTGTGAAGAGAGATCGTCTCTTCCTAGAAAATCCTGTGGACCCTACAGCATGGCAACCTCACTTTTTTTTCCTCTCTCATAAAAGTCTTTCCTACGCTGAGCCCCAGAATGAACAAGATCCAGAGTTAGAAGATCAGGCCAGTGGTTTCAGGCAATCCAATAGTGTGAGTCAATATTCCTTGTTAGCATTGTGTCCTTCATGTATTGCTTTGTTGAGGGATGTATATGTGTCATTGAAATGTTTGATTCCATATATATTATAGTTGATGAGTCTATTTATCCATATAGCAGAATGACATTTCCCTTAAGGGGTGTTGCCAAGATAAGGTACACACATACACCCATGCATACATACACTCCTCTCACTTAGCCCCAAAGCATCTATAGAAGAGAAGGAAACCCAACCCATCACTGTACGTAGGATCAGTTGGTGTATCCCTGCCACTTCATATAAGACAGACTCTCTCCCTCACTGCACATAATCTAAATGATCACACCAGATGCGTAGGAACCTCATTCAATGATTATCATGCATTCAACACTGCTTGCCACTTACTTCTATCACACACAATCATCACTCTTTGCATTAATTCCTTCCTTTCAACGCTTTTTTCCACCGTCCAACCATTCCCGTTTGTGGCTTTTCTCAATCTCACACCTCCAATATCAGATAACATTATCTTCTTCACCAGCTGATCATATTCCATTCTCTCCATATATTCAAACCATCTTAACAAACTCTCCTCTGCTTTGCTCAACCAGCCAACTTTCTCATAGCACCAGTTCTTCTTTTGATTGAAATCAAGATATCTTTGATTTGCTCCCTAATCCACGATGTTCTCACCTTCTCTCTCCATGTTATGACGAGCATTATTCTCTCCATTCCCCTTTGAACACCCTGAAGTTTTTGTTCCAGTACTTCCATAAAGCACTGAGTTTCAAATACACATCTTAGTACTGGGACGGAGCAAGGGGTCTGAAAAGTCCTTCCTCTGTATACTCTCATGAAAAGACAAGGCGCCTGATATGATCCAAGGGTAACACCAGATGCACGAGAGCCTCCTCCAAGGGTCGTCAAGGACATGTCATTATTCATGCATTCCCCACTGCTCTCCATTCACTTCTAATACGCACAATCATCCTTCCTTGCTCCACAGACAATCCACTTTCATTCAATGCTCTTTTTACACCATCCACCCATCTCATTCTTAGCCTTCTGTTCAACTGCACACCTCTCACATTGGATCTTACTATTTTCTTCAACCAGTCCTCCATTCCATGTGTCCAAGCCACCTCAACACTGCTCAACCAGCGAATTCTCTCGTAAACCAGTTCTCCTTCACACCTCCTCATTTCTCATTCAGTCCATATGCGCTACTCCACACATACTCCTCAGACACCTCATCTCTGTTACATTTAATCTCTTTGTTTTGAAAAATTGGGATACAATTTCTTAATAAACAAAATTTGTTTTTTCAATGAAAAATACAATACTTTTGCTTGTTATCTATTATTTGAATTAGTACCTATGTGTATTCTACTAAAAAAATACTGCATTAAGGTATGGATTTGAAGTACCCTTTTCTTATTAATTTGTCATTTACTATGAATGCTGTAGGACGCCGAGGATCAACATCAGATATGGTACCATGGTAAACTGCCAGGAGGACGGACCAAGGCAGAAGAACTTCTTAAGCAGTATAGCTCCTGGGGTAACGGGACGTTTCTTGTTCGACACTCTGACAACTTTGTTGGTGACCACACCCTATCCTTCTGGTGAGTTATCAGCCTACTGTAGTTTGTTTCTTGTTTTGGCTTTTTTATATATAAAAGACAGAACTCTTTATAGGAAGACTTTTATTCTGCATAAATCTATCCATATTCCCAGCTCATATCCCTTAAGTGGGTATCCGAAACAAGGCATTCACACTCAGATATCCACATGCATTCCTCCACATCTTTGTCCATAGGCCTCTTGGGAAAATATACTGATTCTTCTGTACCACACTACATGAAAGGCAGTCCCACAGTTTATGGATATGCAGAGTAAATACATACAAGTGATACACAAGTATCCAATGGCACAACCTAGGAAGAATATTATTTCCTGTTGTTTGCATTCCATCACGCTATAAGGCAAGCTCTGACTATAAACCTTTCCATTTTGTAATAGTGAGAGATTACTTGTAATATTATGAAATGTAAAATACCATTATCACTAAAGAGAAAGGTTTATAGTCGGTGCATCCTATCAGTACTAACATAGGAATTGGATACCTAAAGTCTTGTGAAAGTCATGGAATGAAAGCTTAAAAGTGCCTAAAGAGGAATGGAGAGAATAATGCTGGGCATAACATAGAGAGATTGGAAGAGAGCATCGTGGATTAGGGAGCACTCTAATGTTTAAGACATCTTGACTACAATCAAAAGAAAAAAGTGGACATGAACAGGACACATCATATGCCTAACAGATAATAGATGACCACATAGAGTAATGGAATGGCAACCTAGGGATGGTAAAAGAAGGCAGGGCAGACAGAGAACTAAATGAAAACATTTGAAACATTTAATAATAGCCGAGGAAATACAGTCATGTTAATTAATAATTTTGAAGGCCAGCCTTTATAATAATCAGAGCTTTTCAGGCAAGAGATGAGATATGAAGTTTTGCTTGGGTGGAGAAGGTTGGGGGAGGTCTTTGTCCTGCAATGGAATTAGTGGCTGATGATAATTAACTGAAAGAGAGAGAGAGAGAGAGAGAGAAATTGAATAATATCATGTGATCGACACAATCGTACCAGACCTCATTAGTATTTTGGTTAGGCTTCCACTTAATTTTAGTTGAAATTCTCACAAAGGAATGGTAATCATTTGAGTTATTTACTGTGTTTCAAGAATTTGGTTTCATTTGAAAGAAAGCAAAGCAATCAAAACAGTGTATTGAATTATGTCATCTCTATCAAACAATATTTTAGTTGCATTAATTCTTATACATGTCTGAGCTTTTAATGATGCTAGACATACTTAAAAACACATTGATTTTGATAAACCCCATAATGAATCCCATGTTTTTTATTTGAAAGATAATTTTGATAGTCACCATCATAATCTTGATGACGATACATATATCAATTGGTAAACATTTGAACTTAACAGGAATAAGGGAAAAGTATATCACTGCCACATCCGGACACGGCAAGAAGGCGATATAACAACCTACAGATTGAAGCTGGCCGACAACTTCCCAAACCTGATTACTCTTATTGAACATTATAGTAATAATCCCATTCGTGCCCAGGTAAGATTATTATTATTATTATTGTTATTATTTTTCTTTTTTTTATCATTATTATTAATATGATTATTATTCTTTATTAATATATTTATTTTTTATAGGGAATTTTCATCATCTTTGTTATTGTCATTTTGAAATTTCTCATACATGCTTGCTTGGGTTCTTCTCATATAATCTTGGTCATCCTCTCTTAGGTGTCTCGGCAACATTTTTGTTGTTACAGTAGACATATGAAAATTTTTGGTAAGAGTCTGACATAAATTTTAAATTTCTGAATTTCCCTTTTATGATTTCTATCCATCCATGCAAAAGCAACTGGGCGGTTTTTACCTTCATAATTCTGGATGAGAAATGCACCAAGGCCTGTATAAGAAGCATCTGTATTCAAAATAAAAGGTTTATCATAGTTAGGATAACCAAGTACAAGGGCGGTGATGTTTGAGTGTTAAAACCATGTTTCTGTTCAGAGGAAAATATAAAAACAACATCTTTCCTAAGAAGTGCAGTAAGTGGAGAAGCAATAGACACATATTCTTTGATAAAAACAACTCTAATAACCAGCTAAGCTAAAAAAAAATGCAAATTTGATCAACATTAGTAGGAGCTGGATAGTCTAAGATAGTCTGTATCTTGTCCTGAGACGTGTGAATACCATTGGCATCAATGACATGGCCAAGAAATCTAGTTTCTTTCTGAAGGAAATGGCACTTAGAAAGTTTCAACTTGAGACCAGACACAGCAAAACGAGAAAGAATTTTGATCTAACTTCTGAAAGTGCTCAGGTATATCTTAAGAAAAAACAATGTCATCCAGATAAAAAAAGAGGATGTTACCCAAAAGACCTGAGAAAATGGAATTAATTACACGCTGAAATGTTGAAATAGTTTATCCCATGAATTAAGCCTTAAAAAAAATGGTTGAAAGAATTACATGAATAGATATGGTATACTATACTTTGTGCATAAATTCATTGATCTTGTTAGAGTATTTTTTCACTAGAAATGTTAATATTTTCATTAAGTATGGAGAGATAAAATCTCCAAGTTATTTATTTTTTCTTCTTTTTCTCTGATAGATGAATACTCAATACCGAAATGAAGTGTCTGTGGTTTTGACAAAGGCTGTACCTCACATGGAGTGGTACCATGCAAGCCTGTCCAAAGAGAAGGCTGAAGATTACCTGAACCGCGTCCAGGACAGTGGTGCCTTCCTAGTTCGACCCAGTGAGGACTGTAAAAATATTACTATTTCCTTCAGGTGAGATATTTTCAGTTAGTTTATCTTGTTTTAATTGATTTATTCGCCTACTTTTTTCCGAATTAGGTGAATGAAGACATTAATGTTGCACTTTCATTATTTTCAATTGAAAACAATCAGAATAACCTTAGTTCTTAACGATAGTGGAACATTGTACTCTGACATTTGCTTTATCACTCAAAACTTTTGATTAGAATATCTGGTTTTAGCACTAACATTAACAGTACTATAACTTGCAAAAGAATAATAATTGTGGTTGGGTAACATAGTCTAAGATAATATAAATGCCACATATGAATTCGCACCTTAATTGAGGAGAAGCCGTGATAAAATGGATGTTCATGATGTGACCTTGCATGGATACTAAGAGAAGTACCAGATGAGTGGAAGAAGGCAATTATTGTGCATTTGCATAAAGATAAAGGTAGTAAAGATTAGCTTAATAATTATGAAAGGATACGTTTGCTTAGTGTGCCAAGAAAAGTGAATGGGAGAGTCTTGATGGAGAGACTGATGGAAGTAACTGAAGGGAAAGTTAGCGAGGAATAGGGAGGATTTAGGAAAGGAAGTTTGTGTGGACCAGATATTTGCAATTGAAATAATGGTAGAGGAGTACTTAAGAAAGGCTGAAAAATTGTATACAGCCTTCATGAACCTAGAAAAAGCATTTGATATAGAGTTGATATGGAAGCTCTCTGGAACAATCTGAAAATTTATGATATTGGAGGACAGCTACTGGAAGAAATTAAGGCATTTTATAGGGAAGCAAATGCATGTGTGAGGATGAATAGAGAGCTAAGTGAGAGTTTTCTTATAGGAGTGTGAATGAGACAAGGATGTGTGATGTTGCCATTGCTGTTTAATATTTTTATGCATGGGTGTGTGAGAGATATGAATAAAGTGGGAAATGTAGCTACTAGACTAAAGATGAATGGAATGGGTTGAGCAGTAGTAACATGCCTGTTTCCAGATGACATTGTATTTTGCAGAGAGTGGTGAATGAGTTTTATAGTGTAAGCTCGAGACTCCACTGTATTTTACAAACTAAAACATATTCTGGATAATATATGATGTTCTGTCTCATCTATTTTCAAAATATACCGAAAAGTTCACATGGAATAAAGTGCAGGCCAAAACTATTATTTTTTCAAGTTGTGAGAAATCTGACTATGGTCCAAAATTGAGATTACAGTAGAGGCTGAAATACGGAAATGAGCATATAAGTCTTATGTTAGCCATAGGAATTATAGGTGAGGGGTGGCCAAACTGCAACTCACGAGACACATGCAGCTCTTTGACCTGTAATATGTGGCGCTTGGAAAATTTTAGAGAATTCAAATATTATAAAAATTTTGACCTGAATCCAGAGCAAGAAACTAGCAATATAAAAGGCATTATTCTGTTGTTTCTTTTTTTCTATAAGTTCATACCTGTATTTCTATGATTTTCTTAATCTGATAAAACGTACGTGTAGCTCTCAAACATTTGTGACTCTTACATTCAGCAAGTTGGGCCACCACTGTTATAGGTAATTGTCTGAATTGTATGAGGAACTCCACATCAAGCATTTTTAATACACAAGTTCTCCTATTTACAGTATCTTCAATAACATATATGAAAATGAGTGGAAGACCACTTGTTGACCATTCTGTATAGGAACACAAGAGTGGATTACTGTTTGAATGTAGTTGGCAGGAAAATGTGAATTATTCTGCCACTATGTTTCATTCCAAACTTTCACTGTTGGCAGAGCTGAAGGTGGCATCAAACACTGCCGGGTAGGGCAAGAGGACCATTACTTCATTCTTGGTACAGCTAACTTTGAAAGCCTGGTTGACCTTGTTGAATATTACAAGCGCAACCCCCTCTTTCACAATGTTCGACTGCGCTACCCAGTAACCAAACGGTTAATGGATTCCTTAGTAGACCAGGTACATATGTGTTTGTGTCATAATAATAATCTATATATTTACCAGGCTGGTATCCCCTTAAAGGGGGTAGTCAATACAAGGCATACATACACACACCCATGCACATATACACATACACAATGATAATAATAATATAATGATAATGTTAATAATAATATTACACCCAACCCTCAGCTATCACATCTAATTGGTGCCTCTATCACTGCGCAATAGCCAGAAACATGATAGCCGAACTGAAGAATCCATGGTAATATTTCTAAATGGTACCAGGACCTCAAAGCTGACCAGACATTTAACCATTTTGCACTTTCTTTCTTTTTACCGAATAAAGACATATTGCACTGATAAATCAAAAATCACATTACGTTACAACATACTTTATTGGATAAATATTATATAAGCTTTTATTTTAAGAAAATAATACCACAATATTTTATGGCTTAATATGTGCCTCATAATTTTTCCTTTTCTTTGTATTTTTTCATGTTAACTAATACCATATAGTGCTTCAGCTAAACAATTAAGCTGATAATTGTTTTCAGTAAACACTTTTAAGAGTTGTTTTGAGTAATGAAACCTTTGGAGTTTAGTGATAAGAGAAATAAGTGTCTAGGAAGCTTAAAGGTAAGGTAAAGTGGGAGCACACGCTGTAGCTGCGCGTCGCTGCAGGCGCTCATCTCCCATCGCATCAGCCATTGAGCCTGTGGTAGAAATTTATCTGCTACCCTGGGACACAGGGCCACTGTGACATCCGAGTTTCCACAGTTTCCCTTCCCCAGATTGCCCTAGATACCTATTTATCAAACAAACCTGTTTGGGAGGATGAACAGCTGGGTGAGCTGTGCCTTACTGTCCTCCTCCGGGATCGAACTCGGGCCAACGGATTCATAGTCAGACGTGTTAACCATTGAGGCGCTAAGGGTAGAAGAGTGTTTAATACATTTGCTTTCAGGATCGGCTGACTGCTGCAGGACAACCTGGTGGGTACATTACCTGCCTCAGAAATGTAAGTACCAAGGGCATTATTGTGTTCCCAAATAGGATAAATTACACAAATGTTTATCTCTAGTCATGTATGTAATGATGATAATATTTGTAATACACTGTCCGTAAAAAGTATTGTCCACCCCTTGCCTTATTCCTTACAAAAACATAAAGGTTCCAATAAAATAGCAACCAAATAAGGCTAAACTAACTATTCATTTGTATTTGGTCATCATTCCCTTAGATTTCAGGACCATTTTAATGTGCTTTGGCATTAAGCCTGCTAGGCTTTTGAAGAAATCAAGTTCATTGTCTCATTTCCACTCCAACACAATGTTTTTTATTTCGTCGATGAGACCCAGTGCAGATGATGTGTTACGTGTTGCTAGTTGGTTTTTCATGGTGTTCCAGATGTTTTCAATAGAATTAAGGTTTCCTGGCCAATCCAATACCTTCATTTTCTTTTCACTTAGCCACTTCCTGCATCTCTTTACAACATGGCAAGAGCTTCATCTTGCATAAAAACTTCACACCCTTGTACCTGTAAAATTGTCAGCATATGTTCCTCAAGAACTTGGCTATATCTGTCCTGATTCATAGTCTCACTTCTATTTAAGAAATGAAAACCTTGTCAACCCTCTTCACTAAATGAGGCCCAGACCATCACTCCATCTGGTTTCTTTACCAACGTCTCAGTGTAGAGCAGGGAGTAATGGTCCAAGTTTTTGGGTTTTCTTATCATGCCAGGCTGTTTTTTCATCCACAGAAACTTGCTCTAGTCATTCCAAAGGACCTTTTTTGCAATCCTCTACTGTCCAGAATTTATGTTTCTTTGCTAATTCCATCCTTTTTCACCATTTGTCATATTAGAAGTTTCTTCATCATCTTACAGATCCATGTGAAAGCCAAGTACAGCTACAAGGCTCAAAATGCAGATGAGCTCACATTCCCAAGACATGCCATCATTCAGAATGTTAATAAGGTGGAGGAGGACTGGTGGAAGGGTGACTATGGGGGTTCACGGGAGCAGTGGTTTCCAGCCAACTACGTAGAGGAGATCCAGCCAGATAGTATTGATGAAGGGGTCTGTTTACTCACTGTTTGTACTATACTAGTTAAGTTACAATTTATTAACTCGTTATGAGATGATTAAGGAGTCAATTTACCTTATCAGTTTATACTGATTGAGGGGATGATACTCAGTCTTTTTGGCCTGATTCCGGGCCTCGTACAACTCTATCATTAGTATTTTCTCACTTCTCATGTAAATTCATGTTAGCAATGCTGTTAATTCAGATGTCTATCAACACCTGTAGTATTTCCATTATTTGTCTTGCTATTGGTACATAACATTGAATTGTTTAACTGAATTTAAGTATCTTTGAGCTCTGAAAGCCATGTACAGTAAAAGTTTGTCAATCCAGATTGCAGGGGACCAGTCTCGTACCAAATTATTAAAAATGCTAGACAGTTGGATGAGACTACAGGTACAACAATTAGATGCTACTTTTTTACCACCAATGAAGTGCTATACTGAGGCCTAGGGGTTAAGTAAGAGATAATATTGCTGTATTATCCCATTTATGGCATTCCTGTTTGCATTTCCAAAAGAAAACAATTCATATATTTAAATGTTTCTTGTTTTTTTATTTAAATTTTTTATTACTAGCAATTCAGTCTTGTTTAGGTTGTATGGATATTATTTGTCTATTTTTTTTGTTAATCAGTGTGTAAACTCTACTATTATCATCTTATCTATCTTTTTATATTTTATTTTATTTATTTATTTATTTATTTATTTATTTTTTTTTTATTTATTTATTTATTTTTTTCCCTTGAAATATTTCATATACTGACGTTTTTTTTTTTTTTTTTTTTTTTTTTTTTTTTTTGTGTGTGTGTGTGTGTGTGTGTGTGTGTGTGTGTGTGTGTGTGTGTGTGTGTGTGTGTGTGTGTGTGTGTGTGTGTGTGTGTGTGTGTGTGTGTGTGTGTGTGTGTGTGTGTGTGTGTGTGTGTGTGTGTGTGTGTGTGTGTGTAAAGTCACTACGTATTTGCTTCTTATCACCAGCTATGTCAAAATTCTAAACTAAAATGTAATCAATTTCTTGATGTATTGCTGATGTATATACTGGTTTTTTTTTTTTTTTTTTTTTTTTTTTTTTTTTTTTTTTTTTTTTTTTTTTTTTTTTTTTTTTTTTTTTTTTTTTCCCCCCGTGACTAAGCTCTAAATGTATACAACCAGTATCTCTACAATCTTTGCTGTTTTACTCATTAGGATGTTTTTTTTTTTGTGTTAAGTAATTGATGTATAGGTTTATATTGATTTTTTTTACATCAGTCACTACAGGGAAGTGACGGCAATATGCTTGGAGACCTACAAAAAGGTAACCTGGAGCTGCGAGGAGCGGAGGCTTTCGTGGTGCCGTATGTGGAGAACAACAACTGTGGCATTAAATATGTCATCAGGCAAGTGCTTGGAGCCACTTTAATGCACAAAATGGAAGCTTAATCACAATGTGCCCAAGTATAATCACTTTTTTTTCTCTCTCTCTCTCTCTCTCGCTCTCGCTCTCGCTCTCGCTCTCGCTCTCGCTCTCGCTCTCGCTCTCGCTCTCGCTCTCGCTCTCGCTCTCTCTCTCTCTCTCTCTCTCTCTCTCTCTCTCTCTCTCTCTCTCTCTCTCTCTCTCTCTCTCTCTCTCTCTCTCTCTCTCTCTCTCTCTCTCTCTCTCTCTCTCTCTCTCTCTCTCTCTCTCTCTTCTTTTCTTTACTTTTCTTTCTTTTCTCTATATAGGTTTTGTTATTACTACATAATCATGAGTGATACTACCTCTTTTAATGATATTGAAGATGTGTAAGAAGGGGGTTTTCCCAGCCAAGGAAAAGAGCAGTAAATAGGGAAATGCTGAAGAAAGTGAGAAGCTTCGTGATTTTGGAAAACAATATAATTGCAAAGGAATTAAAAGGCAAAACACACATAGGTTCTTACTTGGCTGTTTACAGCCAAGTAAATCAAAATACTTCTGCCTCTATAATTCCAACATTACTTCCTTCTTCCCTTTCCCTTGTCAAATGGGATAAGGATGGCCTTTATCCAGTCTCCTGATATCCCTTCTTCTTCATAGTATCCCACATTTCTTGTCCATTCATTCAATTACAGTTTCTCCATCATTCCTTAATACTTCAGCTGTAATCACAACCAATCCTGCAGCCTTCCCACTTCAGATTTGTAATTATTTTCATCTCTTCTGCCCTTGCTTATTTGCTCTTTCTTGTCCATGCACATTTCTACCATTATCATTATCTTTCTTCATTCATATACATGTCACAATTGCTACACCTTCAATCTTTACATTCATGAAATATTTTGAACATTTCATCCATTTACCTTTCATAGCCTCTCTTAACATCCCTCCCTCTACATCTTTCACCTCATTCCCTACGCTGCTCGCATACATTCCTTGTTCTCTCTCATCTTAACTTCTTTCCAATATTGCATCTTTGTTTCACATACTTCTCTCATTCAATTGTCTTCCAAAGTTTGCATTCTCTCTTTTATACTTATCACTTTTTTTCACTCTCCTTTAATCTACAGTATCTGTATACTACTCTCTTTTTCTCATTTGCTCTGGCACAATTTTTTCAAATAATTTATGCATCTCTGTTTTCCTTCACTTCCCTATCTGTTCGATCCACCTTGCATTCCCTTTTTTCCCCCTAATTTCACTACTCTGTCACACCCAACAATACAAAACCAACACAATCTGCCTGCTCTCATAAGGCAAATTGCATTGTTTTAGCCGTGCAGGAATAACTAACACAATCCCCGTGCTGTTATTGCTTCATTGAAGTTATAGTTATGGATTTTTTCAATAGAAGGAATATTTATAATTCCAAACTAAAACTCTTATATTATAGGAGACTAAGAATGTATCCAGCTTCATCCTTCTAGTGTTTATTGTAAAATTAATGAGAATTACAATTTTTGTTTTGTTTTGCAGACTTATGTCACCATCTATTTATAATCAAGTACTGAAGATAGGTTGTGTGTCAGAGCAGCAGGCACTAGAGTGGAAAGAAAATATAAACAGTATTGCCGCAAGAGGAGATGTGGTAGGTTTATTTTGTATGTCATAATCTATATAATTTTATTAATTTAATCATTTACCATGGGCCACATATAGCTTGCAATATTAACCTTAGTTATACTTTACCTGTATCATCCTGCAGATGTTTTTATTATCCTGCAAGGACTACCTTTTTATAAGGGCATAATTATGGTCATTATACATCACCCCCCAACAATTCACTGATAGTAAATTTGACTGCAGGTGGGAACTTCAGTAGTGAATGACCATATCATGCATGCTTTCACTACTCTTCTACAATTCCTTTTTTCCATATTTAGACTCACCAGCAGAGAGAGACTGAGCAACGCATCAAGAAGAACCTGAGTGACCTGGTGGTATACTTCCAGTGTGTGAATTTTGATGTGCAGCGTTGTTGCCACAACGAAATATCCTCTTTTCCAGAATACAAGATGGAGCGCCACATTCAGACTATGCCTAAAGCCCTTCTTAACTTCCACAAGGTTAGTGAAAGAAATGGTCTTTCACTGGTTTTTTTTTTCTTTTCTCTCTCTCTCTCTCTCTCTCTCTCTCTCTCGCTCTCTCGCTCTCTCGCTCTCTCGCTCTCGCTCTCGCTCGCTCTCTCTCTCTCTCTCTCTCTCTCTCTCTCTCTCTCTCTCTCTCTCTCTCTCTCTCTCTCTCTCTCTCTCTCTCTCTCTCTCTCTCTCTCTCTCTCTCCCTCTCCCTCTCTCTCTCTCTCGCAGAACCCTGCAATATGCTTTAAATATTTTGTGTACAGGATTACTTTAGATTTAGGCAGATGAAGTTAAGGACCAAAGATGTAGGAAAGGTGTGTTGAGTTGTAGAGTGATGTGAATGAATGTAAAGAGAAGGTTGTATGAAGGAGTAGCTGTACCCACTATATTATATGGGGCTGAAACATGGAGTATGGCACTAACAGAGAAAAGATTAGATGTAATTGAGATCAGATGTCTGAGGAGTATGTGTGGAGTAACACTTTTGGACTGAGTGAGAAATGAGGTGTGAAAGAGAACTGGTGTTATGAGAGTTAGCTGGCCAAGCAGAGCAGAGTGTGTTGAGGTGGTTTGGACACATGGAGAAAATAGTAGGATC
The DNA here is from genome assembly GCA_036785275.1 of Cancer borealis. Lineage (NCBI taxonomy): Eukaryota > Metazoa > Arthropoda > Malacostraca > Decapoda > Cancridae > Cancer > Cancer borealis. The sequence continues at coordinate 46,744 of JAXIVD010000491.1, forward strand.
TGAGGTGAAAGGAACACCATAAACGGATGAATGGACAGTGTGAAAAGGATTGAATGACTAGAGCTAGGAAGGGTGATTGTGCATGATAAAAGTGACTGGAGAGCAGTGGTGGATGCATGTTTAATGATGCAGTCTTGACAACTCTTAGAGGAGGTCCTCATGTATTGGGTGTGACCCTTGGATCAAATCAGGTGTCGAGAGGGAGAGAGCATGAAATAAATATGAAGTTGCAAGAGTAAAGTTGCAGGGTGTAATTCTCTTCCATTGGGGCCTAGGTGTTATGTGAGAGAAGTGTATATATAAGTGTGTGTATATGTGCCTTGTCTTGACTACTCCCTTTAGGGAGATAACAACCTGATATATAGATAGATAGATTGTATTTTTGGGCTTATTTAGGAATTTTATGATGGAAGTGCATATTTGTAAACTCGAGCCCTACGGCATTTATAACATCAGCGTAATGGGGGCGGGGAGACCAATCTCTTTTCCTCAAATGGCCTATGGGCTAAGTGAGAGTAGTGCATGTGTATATATGCATGGGTGTGTCTATTCATGCCTTGTCTCAGCTACCACCATTCAGGGGATGACTGCCTGGTATGTAGATAGATAGATTTTACAAGTTTTTTCTACTTGACTTCATGTACATTAAAATATATATTTTTTTTTTAGGTTGGGTTTAGCAGGGTCTACCCAAAGTCAATACGTCTTGATTCCTCAAACTACAACCCAGTGCCTATGTGGATGCATGGTTGTCAAATGGTGTCTCTCAACTACCAGACTGGAGGTGGGTTCTTTTCCCTCATGTCTGTCTCATAAGGCTATAAGGTGTAAGGAGTAAATTATTTTGCATCCTGTTATGTAAGGGCTACTTTCCAAACTTATTGATAACAATTATTTTCAAATTGATCAATGCAAATAGCTGATCTGGTGTCTGTAAATAGATTAATGTAAACAAATGATTAGGTTTATAGATTCAGAATTCTTATGCATCTTGTTTCCGACTGGAACTTGATGTTTTATTTTAACCCTTAAAGTGCCAAGCATCTTTCACAAAAACTTTCCCCTGGATGCTGGGGGGGGGGGGGGGGTGTTATTATTTATTTATTTATTTATTTTATTTATTTATTTATTTATTTATTTATTTATTTATTTATTTATTTAATTTTTTTTTTTGTGTGTGTGACGTCTGTAGAATGATTAGAAAACACTTAATTGATACATTTTAGGACTCCCCTCATTATTTCCATGATTTTTAGGCGCAAGATTTTTCCATGCTCAAGGGGACTTGCCAAGCCAATTTTGGAAGTTCATAGAATATGGTTTTAGGACCTTAAGGAGGCTTAGGGCTTGGGTTCCAGGGCCCATACTTATAAAAAATTAGAATTCGATCCTAAGAGTGCGATCTAAAGCACTAGGATGATCTCAGATGGTGTCCTACCTAGGGCACGGAGCTTTGGACTTCGTCCGAGACTGCATCTTAAACGGTCAGGAACGTGTCAAAATACCACATATAGCAAGCATTCAGTTTGGATAGTATGAAATTTAACCACTAAAAGTTAGTAGTGCAGGTTAAACACCTCGTTTCATATAGAGAGGCTCATGAGATAGATTATGATAAGTTAAAATGAACAAATTTTTAAACAATGCTTCAAGAAATTTTGGGGAATGCTTGAAAATACATTCACTGTACATTGTCTTTGTCTTTTTCAGCATGAAAAAGTCATCATATTTAATAAATTCAAATGCTTTATTCATCCAAAATTTTCAAATTTTTAAATGACCAATCTACTCTAACTAAAATAATGCATCAATTTTCTGGTTCAAGTTTCCTTCAAAAGTTTCTGTATTTGATTTAATTTGTATTCTTTCTTACAGACAAGCATATGCAAGTGAATGAAGGGATGTTTCTGCAGAATGGAAAATGTGGTTATGTACTCAGACCCGAGTGTCAGATGAACCCTAATTATGATCCATCCACCCGATTTTCAGTCTGTTTCAATTACTCCCTCACTCTGGAGATAGAGGTAAATGTCCATAGATTAGGGAAATTGACAGTATGATCACATGCACTCATTCCTAAACTTCATGGTGATATTTTACTCCTGCATAGAGTGTGGTGATTGAAAGTATGAGCTGTAGCACTTATGCTTTTGAATTATTGTAAGTGTTGCCATTGATCTCTTTTAGCATAGGCTCCATTTAAGGGTACAGGTCTATCATAAGCCAAAATTTGTGCACATCTACGTAGTACTTGCACTGTACTTCTAATGGTTTTGTAATCCAAGGGTTGTTATTTATTGTTACTATTTCATTGCTCTCTACGTTATGAAGACTTGTAAGAGAAGTGGCTAGTTTCATCAGACACCATGCTCATCTGTAGTCTCTGATTCCCTTGTACTGCTAGATCCTCGGAGCGCGGCACCTCAGCAAATCTGGTCGAGGTTGCATCAGCCCAATGGTGGAGGTGGAGATTATTGGCTGTGACTATGACTCTGGTCAGAAGAGTACCACCAAAACTGTCCGTAAGTGTGAAACATTTTGTACTGAAACTTCATATAATTAGATCAAATGGATTACAATAGTAATAGTAGTAATTGCTGACTCAGTATGGGTTCACTAAAGGTAAAATCTTGTCTCACTAATCTTTTATCTTTTTATAAGGCAGTCTATGAGGCAGCTAATAAAGTCTTAAACTATGACATAACATATCTAGATTTCAGCAAGGCATTTGACAGGATGTCTCACCAGAAACTGTTGACGAAAATTAAGGCTCATAGGATAGATGGTAGGGTCTATAATTGGATTAAAGCATTGCTTATTGGTAGGGAAGAAAGGGTTCAGGTAAACGGTAAGAAATCTAATTGGGGTACAGTAAATAGTAAGAGTCCCTCAAAGGGTCCATACTTGGCCCATTACTTTTCATTATCTATATAAATTATTTGGATTCTGGGATAAGTAGCAACATTAGAAAATTTGCAGATGACACTAAGATAGGGCAACAAATCAGTTCAGAGCGAGAAGCAATGGTATTACTGGGTGACCTAAACAAAATGCATGAGTGGGCAGTCAAATGGCAGATTGATTTTAATATTAACAAGTGTAGTACACCACGTAGGTAGATACAACACATGAAATAGATATACCCTAGGCTGAGTAGATATCGGAAAATCAAATTTGGAAAAAGATTTATCGTCAGGAGTGTAAGTAATAGATCAGCAGATGTAATACTAAGAATTTATTTAGCGTTAGGCCTCATTTAGATTATGCTGTGCATTTCTGGTCTCCCTACTATAGAATGGATATTGATAAACTAGAAGTAGTACAAAGAAGGATGACTAAAATTATTCAGGGGATAAGGAACTTTACTTACAAGGATAGATTAAAACACCTCAATCTACACTTTAGAAAAACGTAGGGTAAGGGGAGATCTGAAAGAAGTGCTTAAATGGGTCAAGGGTTACAACAAAAAGGATGTAAATAAGGTTCTCAGAGTCAAGGAGAAAGTAAGAACACAAGCAAATGGTTTCAAGCTAGACAAGTGCAGATTCAGGAAAGATATAAGACATAATTTTTTCACAAATACGGTAGTAGAGGAGTGGAACAAACTCGGCAAGCATATGGTAAGTGCCCCGGGACAATAGACACTTTTAAGAAAAGGTTGGACATTTCAATGCATGAAGAAAACAGATGGTAAGTGTTCAGTGCACAGGAGCTGCTTTGTGTAGGTCAATTAGCCTTTTGCAGCCTCCTTATTTTTTTGTATTCTTGTGTTCTTATCTCTTTATTACAGACTATGAATTCTAGACAAAGTCCATATTACAAAGTCTGATATAACTCATTAATATCTATTGCACAAAAACATGATATTTCATATCCATAATTTACCATATTTTTTGACATTTAGGGAACATGAGGATATGATGTGCAACCCAAGGACTGTGAAATCCAGGCTCATTGAATTGAGATTCATCCTATAGTTTTATGTTAATTTTATTGTTAAAAATAACAAATTTTTTAGGTCAGCTTTACTCTACAGATGTTGCTACTGTAAAAGAAAATTTATCTATATAAATCAGGCTGTTATCCCCCAAAAGTCGGGTAGCCAAGACAAGGCACACATACACATGCACTCCTCATTTAAAGTGTTTTATGCATATGAAAGCTACTTAGCACACACAAATATTAACTTGCTGAGTTATCTTTACATACTTTACATCTCATTAGCCACGTTTTTCCATAGGTGACAATGGCCTCAATCCAATGTGGTGTGAGTCAAAAATGCGCTTCGAGGTGATGAATCCTAAATGTGCTCTAATTCGTTTTGTGGTCAACGAGGAAGACATCTTTGGAGAGCTCAACCAGATAAGCCAGGCCACTTATCCGGTGAGATCTCCTCAACTTTCTTTCTATTAGCTAACATATAGTTGTAATTATTATGGAATTATGTAATTGAAAAATTGAAAAATTCTCATTCACTATAGTCTTCTAACTTTTCTTCCTTCTCTTTCAAGTGTTCTAATATACTGTCCTCTCACTTTGCATGAGCTTTTGTCTTGCAATCACATAATCTGCTGCACTTATATCACTTATATATCTTCATGGTATGGTTGATGTACCAAAAAAATTTTCCATTTTACCACTGATAGCCTCTGTTGTCATGTACAGTAGATTATGAATAGTGCAAAATAGTAATCATGTAACTAATGGACTATTTTTCTGAGATAGGTTGAGTGTCTGCGTGAAGGCTACCGTAGTGTACCTCTCAAAAACAACTTCTCAGAAGAAATTGAATTGGCATCCCTTCTCATTCGATTGAAGATCGTCAAAGCTGTAAGTATACTTGGAGACAATCAATATTTCAAGCATCTATTTTTATATCAATGCATCTTCTTTTGATTCCAGGTTATTTTTGTAGAAGGTAGAAGGGAAAAGTTAATAAAATAATGGGACTGTGCATTTGGTGTGTTATAGTTTGGTAATTTAATGCTAGGCAACTCCCGTCAATTGCTACCAGGCTTAGTTTTTTGGTAACCAAATTACGTATTGCATTTGGTGGGAGCGGACATCTCAATTGCAGTGCACATCTCAGATTTCAGTTGTCTAGCTGTCATGTTGGTGAGAGTAGCTGCCTCGCCATGTGTTATATATACTATTATCACATTACAATTTTTTTATAACTACTCACCTTTGGTGGCATTTAAGCAAGTGATACACATTTGTGATGAGCTGTCAAAAACTTGTGAGTGATGGAAGAGATGGTGACCAAGATAAGTGCCTACCAACACCTGCTTATCTTTGTTACCATCCCTCTCATCATTGCATTCAGCTCTTCCATAAGTCACTGATGCCATATCACTAGTATTATCACTCACTGAAATGCTACCAAAGGTAAGTTATTACAAAAAAGGGTGACTGAAATATTTATTGTTGGTACAGGGACTTCTCAATTTACACAAGTATTGTGTATTGAGCATTCACGTATTTAAATTTTTTCGTAATATAAACATAATTTTCCCATATACTAGTTTGAATATATGTGAAATCTATTCCATTGCATTGTTTTGAAAAATAGTGTAATTAAAGCAAAAATACTAGCTTTTTGACATGTTGAACCAAAACTGCATATTTTAAACTCATATAAAGTGAGAGGTTACCAGGGCTTGCTCTGGACATTTAAAACTTGTAGCCAACTTTGTAGCCAAATAAAAAAGATGTAGCCAAATTTAAAAAAAAAATATCGCCCATATACGTGCCATATTTTGCATGACATGCTCTGCTTAAGATAAGTGGATTCTACCAATGTCAATCTAAACAATCCGTGCACAGTGACAGAATACAGAATAGAATATACTGTCGCCAAAAACATTCGTCGATGCGATATGATTATCGCCATTATTTTTATTCTATCACATGTCAAAAATGGCCAGTGCAAGCCCTGGGTTACTGTATACAAGTCAAAAGCAACTCTCCTGTGTACCTCCACCTCCATCTACCACTTATCTGCTTCATCATCCTCTCTCTTGTTCATCTTGGTCACTATCCCTTCCAGCACTTTCAGAGGTTATTGACACTATATCACAGGTACTTATCACTCATTAGAATGTCGCTTAAAGTGAGGAGTTATAAGAAAGGCTGACTGAGAGGAATGTTGTTGCTATATGAGGTTGCAGGGACACTTCTTCATACCTCCATCTCCATCCACCATCTTTCTGCTTCCTGAAATATACTCCCTCTTCTGCTTATTTTTGTCACTCCCCCTTCCATGTGTAATGTTCAAAAAGACCTGTAATGATGAAACCCCAAGTATCATCAGCTAAATAAGGTTTTCACGAACTCAACAATTTGGTGTGCGTGATATGTAATGGCAGAGAAATCCACAACTAATAATAATCTATCTATTTATATACCAGGCTGTTATCCTCTTAAAGTGGGATAGCCAAGCTCAGACATGCATATAGACATACACACTCTTTTCACATAACTCCTAGGCTCTCAATAGAAGAGAAGTACTCCCCACCCAAACACTGCTTGTCAGGTCAGTCATGCAAATGAGGCCAAGGGTGGACAGGTAGGTACCCGGTATCCTCACCTCATAGCCTTAGATACCAACAACACTCATCTCACTCACACACCTCACTAATGGTTCAGCAGTAGTATTATGTCCTCTGTTTTGAATATGTATTTTATCTCATGGTATCCAATTATGATTGATGGCAAAAATGTAAGGTTTTAAGCCTTAAATTAAGCGAAAAGGATGAATATCTGAAGCCACTGGTATCAATTATTGTTTTTCTTGTAGTTTTAACTTCGCATTTGCTGATTTCATGCATAGGGAGGTTATTTTGATACCAATTAACTGTGAAATGCACCGTACCTCTATATTTTTTTCATGTAGGCCAGTATTCAATCTGTACATATGATGTATGTAGTATTTAGAATGCAGTGTACTCATAGCTCTGTTTTTCTGGATCCCTGATGTGAAATTTATACCAGGGAGTGAACGAGACAAAGTATAACATCCGGTATGAACTGATGAAGATGTTAGAGGAAGCTGAAAAAAATAAGGAAATGGAGCGTGTTGCACGTCTAGAAGCAGAAATCAGACAGTTGAGAATAACATGAGGCTGTGAAGATGTTAACCACTACCTCACCACCAGCAAGGTCAGTAGGGCTGATGAGGAGAATGACCATTTGTATCCCACATAATTTATTGTATCTAATAATCTGTCTTCTTTTCCCCAGAGTTATGGATTATGATCCATCAGTTTAAGGAATAGGAGCACCCCCACTCACATCCATCAAGTGGCCAGTCCACTTAATCCATCCACTCCCATGTACTGCAATAACTTTGAGCAGAAATTTGCATGCCTGATCACTTACCATTAGGGGAGTGGCAGCCACAGATCTGAGGGTATAAGTCACAGTGTACATACAGACATAGTGGATTCATTCAGTAACCAAATAATCTCATTACATGTATACTGCTTGTGATTGGTGGCATGGATGAGCTAGGCCACTACTAGGCACCAGGTCATGTTTAGGTTATATTTTATAACGATAAATAATGAAGTGACATACAATTTAGTCATCATAAGTATGCTTTATTTGAAGATACAGTAAAGAACAGGATTTTGTGATGCAGTGCAGATAAAGAGTTCCTAAAGATGTGTTTGTGTGACATTATTGACTTACAAGCAATAAAGATTAAATAAATGTAAGAGGGACAAGTTGATATATTTGTATGAACTAAAACAAGTGTTCTCCAAAGGTCATGTATGTTACAAGTCAAAGATCTTGTATGTGAAAGGCATTTGAGTTTACAACAGTGCACCTGTGATAGGAAGAACACAGACATGCAGAAACTTACTTACATGTTGGTTTAAGACAAAAAAAGACGTTTCCTGAAGCAAGAAAAGATATCTGATGATAAGGGAACTGAGGCTGTTTTTGGAGAGAGACAGACAAATAGTGACAGAATCACAGAGACAAATGAAAAAGATCAGACTATTTAACAGAAAGACCATGTCCCTATCAGCTGACCAGATTTCTGGCTTAGTAAATAGCTCAGGGCAAACACCTATGGATACCTGAATCCAGATGCACTGTCATATGGGAAGCACCCACCGAACCACTACGTATAAGAATTAAAGGTGTTTCAGATATATGAATTCAAAGATTTACAGATGCAGATGCATATTTGAATGCAAATATCAAATTTGACTATGTTAGAGATGTAAATGCAAATGAGGGTATCAAAATTGACAGCAGATATCCAGTGATAATAATTATCATCAACATATGTCAAGGCAAGGCCTCTGAGTGACAGTAAAAGATGGATGGAGGAGGTGTGTAATTCTTGTGGATGTACCTATTGCACTTGAATCCACTGTGTCTTTATATACATTGTGCTATAAATAGCATTACATTAAATAGCATTACAGTGGGTTGAGGGATATGACCTCAGTCTCTAAGTCATTCTTTATGTTATATATTTTGTTTAAGGTATTCATTTAACTGCCTAATTGTTATAATTGTATAAACAAATGTAAATAACTTAATAGGAGAAATATTTAATAGCTCATGGCAAAGTAGTAGTCTGCTTAGTAGATAGAAAAAAAATCCATTTGATTGAGTAGAGGCATGTACCATGCTACTTATCTTTAATTGATAATTTTAATGCAAATTTGAGGCTCACCACACAAAGTTAAGGCTGTCATGTTGAGGGAAGCTTCCAGTCAAGTAGAGAAAATTACTAAGGTGTCGGTAGCCCTTATATATCACAGGGTAATGTGGACTCATTTTTATATTGCTTCTCGTTTTATGAAAGTAAACAGATTTGTTGCTGTCTAGTGGCCAAGACTAGAATTTGTCCAACTAACATGCCTTATTGTATGAACAAAGATTATTTTTATAATGTTAGTGAGAAAATTTGTGTCGGTTTCAACAAAATTTCATAATTGAAAATGATAATTGAGGACATACCTATCATGTAATAAGTAAATTCAAAGAATGATGATAATTGATTTGTCAACTTTCCTTTACCATATCATATTCCTATATCCATTTTTAGTTCAGTTAAACATGCAAGTATAAACCAGGGTTGTGGAGTTGGAACATGGAAACAAAGTTGGTAAAAATCCCATAATTCCGATTCCAATGGCTAGATTCACGAAAGCTACTACACCATGTGTGTGCTTGATTTCTTCTCTAGTTGAAATTCTTCAAACCCTAAAATGGTGTGCAGTGATATTGAGTCTCACACAAATACTGTGTTGAAAAAGGATTGGTCGACCTTAAGGGCATATTAAGTCATATAATTTTATTATAAGTAATGTGTCTATCTGTGTGTGTGTGTGTGTTCATGCATGGATGCGTTTGTGTAATTCACCCTGGAGTTATGAGGATCACGCACTCGACTCGTGATCGCCAGCCATTATAATTAAAGTTCATTACAGTGGAGTCTCTCATCTAATGCATTTAGATCTAATGAATTCGTATCTAATGACCCTTTTGAAGATCTACCCCACCTCCAATTTCATGATCCAAATTCCTATCTAACAGCAATTATTCCGTGCGCCCGGGATCGAATTTCAAACTTCCCACTGATCGCTGAATTTTTTCCGCACCCCGGCGTCCCTCCCTCCCTCCTCGTCACTTTCAGTGTTGCCAGATTGGGCTACAAGTAGCGGGTTGGGCTATCTTTTTATGCCATCCGCTACTAATTTTTTAAATCCACTATTTCAAAACACTGGTTTGTTTACTAAAAGCACTCCATTCCATATATATTTCATTCGCATAACACAATTTTGTTTACCAAAAGCATTTCACCTGATCCTTATTCTTATTTTGATATATTTTCTTGATCTGGTGTGGCACTAGTTTTATGTACTAAGTTACTAAGTAGATAGATTTCTTTAAGATATTCTATTACTTAATCCTCTAATTTAATTTTGTGGTATAGAATGTAATTGTTAAACATCATCTTTGTTTTCTTCATATTTATTTTCAGACTGTCTTTCTGGCTGTCTTTGAGTAATTGCAAAATTATATCATATAGTTCATCTATAGATTTGCTTATCATCAGCAAATCTGAAATTATTTAGGTATTCTCCAATAATCTTAATTCCTGCCACTTTCCATTCCAAGTTCTAAAGGACTTTTCTTCTATTATTGCAAAGAATTATTTAAGAGAAATAGTGTCACCTTGTCTAAAACCTTTCTTTATTAGTATTATCTCATTGACCGTTTGTAGCTTTATAGTGGCATAGTAGCTTAGTGTATTCTCCATATTTTTTTCAAATACTTAATGACATGAATGTGTTCAGTTGTTCAATAACCACTCCAGAATCCTGCTACCTCTTTTGGTCAATTTGAATCTATCTACCTATAATCTCTGCCATCTGGTTTCCTCCAGGAACATCCCCCAATACAAGTGGACGGCCACAGCAAAAGAGTCTCCACCTCTCCCTATCCATATGCTTCCCTCTAACTAGTTCAATCCCTTCTCTCTCTATCAGCAATTCTCATGCATGCACTCCTTCATCCTATCCTTCCATTTTACAATTAGACTTCCTCTCCTAGGACCCTCAATTTCATTCACATACACTTCACCTTCACAAACTCTTCACCTCAACGTATTTCTTTTTACCCATTCCACTACACCACACCGCTTCATTTCTCTTAATTTCACTTCAATTTGAATTGAGTTTTGCATTAATCCTAATTTTTATTACTTTATAAAAACCTTATTGGCCAGTATTTTTTAGGTCTGATGTTTCCTTTCATGTGAATTGGTATTATTATGGCATTTTTCTACTTCTATCGTACATAGCAAGTTTGCAAATATTTTGTGAAAAGTACTTAAGTATTTCCATTGCAAAATTCTCCTGCATTTTTTATTAGGTCAATGTAAAAACTAATGGTTAAGAGATAAAGTATCTTCACCTGCCTTTCCCATTTTCATTCCTTTTGGTATGTTCTTTATTTCACTTGTGTTTGCACAGCATACTAGAGTATTCATTCCTTCTTCACTGAGGTCTTCATTTTGCCTATCGTTCTATATTTCTATCTATATACCAGGCTATTATACCCCTAAAGGAGGACAGCCAAGACAAGGCATGCCAGGGTTCATACAAACATTACTCTCACCTCATCTGCACCTTGTCTTTTTATAGGAGAGTATGTATACAAAGAAAGGGCTTCACAGACCCCTCACTCCGTCCTTTTTGTCACCTTTTACGAATCACAGGTATTACGGTGGTAGAATTTTTGTGGCACCCACCACAGGGGCTATCGTTACTACTTTATTATTATTTTTAGAATTATATTACCTTAACCTGATTTTTACCTCATCTATATCTATTTTGTTCATCTTGTTCATCTTTCAATGCATTCAATTGTTTTCTACCGATAATAAGTGTTAACTTTGTTACTTTCTTACTTGTACCATTGTTTAGAGTTTCTTAAATTTTATTCTTGTTATTTTCAGACATCATTGGTTTTTGTCTTGTTTAAAGTTTTTAACACTTTAGCTGCTTCTATTTAGTTTTGTTTTTATTTATAATCTGGTACACAGTTTTATGAGTTCTTGGATGGCTTTGAGTTTCTCACTTTGTCTTCGGGGTCTTCCTCTTACTTCCAGCACTGTTTCTATCATTTAAATCATATGTTTATTACATCCACTAATTGTGAGTAATAGTTCATGATTCTAATTTTGAATCAATCAAACTTCTCTTTAATTGTTTAGATATTTGTCCTCTTCATTCTTAGTAACTACTTTTCTCTCCTTAGATTTTATGCTACTTTGCATCTTACCATCATGTGGTCATTGGACTTCAATTTATTCAAAACTGTTACATTCTGTCTATGTTCAACTTATGTGTAAGAATTAAATTGGTTTTATTCATCATTTCACAATCTGGGATTTTCCATGTCCACTTCTTAATTGCCTTATGTTGGAAGAACGTGTTCATAAATTTCAAATTATTTATCTTCAAATGTTACGAGTATGTCACCTCTATCATTTTGTGTACGCATTCATCCTCGAATTTCTTAATGCTATCATTCCTACTCTCTCCTGATTTTTGCATAAAAGTCATCTACTATGAAATTGTTAGATTTTGTGTTTTTTATAGCTTCTTCTATATCTTCAAAAAATTTATCTATCTCCTTGTCATTGTAGGTTCATGTTGCTTAAACCTGTATGATTTTTATTTTATATCTTTTGTATAGTTTGATTATTAAACCTGCTGCTCTCACTTAAACTAGAAATTTTCAATACTTCCTGCTATGTCTTTGTTTACTAGAAAGCTTTGTCCAGTGTAGCAAAAAGTATGATCATGAAGTGGTAAGCAGTTAAAACTGATAAAAAAAAATCAGATTGACTCCTTCATACATCATTACTTTAGGAAATAGCAATTTTTGTTGTTGTCTGTGGGTAACGACACTAATAATAGAATCACTAAAATATCATTAAAGTATAAATAGAATTAAGATTCGGTACTACCAAACACCTATCTATCTATATACCCAGCAAATATTCACCTTAAAAGGAATAGCCAAGACAAGGCATTTAGGGTTCTGGTAGTCATTACTCTCTCCTACCCTTTATGTCCTGTCTTTTCATAGAGATAATACAAAGGAGGGTCTTCCCCAGGCCCCTCACTTTACCCCTTTTGGTCGCCTTTTACAACTCACAGAAAACAGTGGTAGTATTCTTACAACCCCTACCACAAGGCGTACTACCAAACATAGGACTTAAAAGAACAATTTCATGTCTTATTTTAAATGTAATTATCCTGCTGTAATATCATGTGTGGTACAATTTCATGCCATAGCTTGGATTCAGTAGATATGTATGTGACTGATTTATGTTCCAACTTTCACCTTCATCACACTCACGTACATTGATTGTTGACAAATGGTTGTTGTCGTCAGAATTTGTCACGACATCAAGTGTTAAGCATTGGATTAAATATACATGTGTCAGATTTCATATATGTAATTATTAAAGGCGTGTTTCCACAATTTAAACAAGCAGATCACCTACAAAGCTGTCTTCTGTGAAACAAAGTTGAAATGTTAATGGAAGTGGATTGACTAAGTCAATCCACTGAATCAAGCATAAAGATCTAAAGAACTGACTCCACAACCTTGAAAAAAGTGTTTTGTATAAAATATATTTATATATATTTTTTTTTTACTAATGTATACATTGTCTCATATGTACATATCTTTGCTACAATTTTGTCTTCAAATGTATACATTATGAAAAGCAATTTTATACATTTTCTTTTTAATTTGGTTATAATGCTAAAGTAGTTGCTGAAAACTTCCATTTTTTTCGATAAATTCTTGATATAAATATGAACAAATATGTGTTAGTCACTATTTAATAGCCTGCAGGTCAATTGTGTTTTGGCACAGATAACACTACTTATGTACAATTTATTATATTCATCACTGATACAGAAGCTGCTTCTTTCCAACTGGGATGGGATAGGAGTGGTGACCTACAAGATTCCCTTTGTGTGTATGTGTGTGTTTGTCATGTATTCTACTGTGTTTAAGTATTTGGTGTTTGTTTAGTGCTCTATGTCTATTCCGAGTAGGGGCAGGTGCTGGCCCCAATGCTCAGGTCAGTTTTTAATCTGGATACTCCATGTGACTAGGCTTTACCCAGGCAGTTGGAATACTCTGTGTCTGTTTCAGATTTAATTTTTATGATAAACACTTGTATAGTTACTTTGAATATGTATGAGAGGTCCTTTCAGAGGAGACAGTCATGTGCAATATGTTTCTGGAAATGTTTTGATTAATTTATTCACCATCATGTCACATGTGCATCCTTATTTGTGTAAGCAAGGCTAATGTAAGTTTTTATTGTTTTTACTGGTCTTAATAAATTTTTGTTAAAATTTCTACCATATCAATTTCCTAAATACATACCATCATCATGATTTTGAAAGATTAAGTTCCACACCTACATAAGTCAGCATTTGCCACCTGATGATGGCTTATAAAGTTGCATGCTAATTTGCAAGTTGTTAAGCCTTCTACGTTTTTGGTTTCACATAGAATTTCTTCGTTTGTCTCCCGATTGGTACTTTGCCTTCCACTTCAATATCAAAGTTTTTTTTAACACACTTCACCCAGTAATTCACATATTTTCCTTCTCCATGGCTAAACCAACACAGTTTACTTGTCCTCATTACATTACTGATTAATTAAATCTTAAGTCTCCTGAACTTATCACTTTGTGCGTCTCTCACAGCAGCATTAAACATCCATCCCACTATACTCCATTTCAATGCTCCAAGTCCACTGCCATTAGGGGGAGGTGGGGGGAAGGCGTTCAATAGACCGATCAATTTTCGTTTGGCCTTTTTCTTCTTTTTTTTTTAGCTTCATTTACCATTCTTTCAACTACTCTGACCTCTCCCTCTTCCTATCACCTTCGCCCACGCCCATCCACTACCACTAATGACCTTCCTTTATCCAACCTCTCTGGTCCTCGCTGATTGAATAAATACTTCCACATCCCTGCTCTTGCTCCATACTTAGAAAACGGTTTCCAATTTCAAAAATGCATCCAAAAACTGGTGGTAAGGTAATCTTCCTCACACGATCTAACAGATCACTTCTGGTCATTGTTGATTCAGAATCCCAAGCTAAAGTCAAAGACCTTGTCGTAAACAATGATAATCCAACGTTGAAGGAAGATTCGTAACACAGTACAAGGAATAGAAGTGTCAATGTTGAGGTAAGTATAAGGTGTCATGATGGATAGAAATAGAAGAAGCAGCAATAGAATGGATGAAGTAGTAGTTAGAAATTGGTGTGGGTGATTGAACCAAGAAGGTTTCTTGAAGGCATAAAACATGAGGTTCAGATAGCGGAGGTCATTTCTATGGGAGCGGAGACCACGGATATTCCAGTGGAGAAGGGACATCGTTGAATAATGAGAAAAAAAGTAGTTGTAGAAAGAAGGGCAGTATCTGGGAAGGAAGGGTTTTGGATTGAGGAATTATGTAACAGGGATTCACGAGAGAATCCAGAAGGTAAAGGATAGTCAAGAGGAGATTTTCTAGTAGCTATAGCTGTGAGGGTGGGAGGTGAAGAATGGGAAATGGATGATGGGAAAAGAGGAAAGGAAGATGGGAGAGAAGTAGGAGTAGGAGGAGTGGGGAGAGGGGGTATAAGAGTGGAAGGAAGGTATTTGAGTGGTTGATGAACTTCTGCCGAAACAGAGGATGTTCTCAGAAGTGATATGTGGTGGGATAATAGGAGCGAAACGACTGAGGTGCGAACGGGATTCGGGGCGAAACGACCCGAAGTTATAGAAGAGGGTCAGAGTAGAGAGTTGATGAGTGGTTTTACTTTTTGGTGGTATATATGGTTCAAAGGTGGTTATACTGGAGGAAGATACAGATGTAGAAGTAGGGGTTGGTGTTGGTGCTTGAGAAATAGATAAAAAAGGAGGTGGGTGAGACGAGGGAGTTGACAGGTGTGTGGTTACAGGAATTTTCAGAGCCGTGGTCAGAGGCATGTCCTTGTCAAAGCCAGGGAAGTCGGGGGGATGAAGTTTTTGAGGTGCATTATTCCCCAATGCACCTGTTAGTTTTAAATTTTCATAATTTGCCATAGTGAGTCGAGTGTAAATGGGAGATATAACTAGTCTGCTCCCCATAACTCCCATGGAGAGTAAGGGCAATGAAAAAAGGTGGTGTACCGTGCCCATGGCACCCTCAGGCCGTTCATGACTGAACTTGTTAGCCTTTCATCCTCTCAGCACGGTTCTTACACTTTAGGAAAAAAAGGAGATAGTGAGAGGTTAAGAAGAAAAGATAGATGAAACAAGGGGATGCAAAGCTAGAAATAGAAAAAAGGCCAAGCGAAAATTGGTTGGACCAGAGACTGAAGTCCGAAGCTTCGCTGCATCAGACCTCAATCTCTGGTTCCTATAAGCCCCTCCACAATGGCAATGGTCCTGGAAAGTGGAAACAGAGGGTTCACTCCTATAAAAATTACCTCCGCTGCCTACTCTCTACATATGTTCTTTCAAGTCTGATACACCAACTTACATCTTATAACCCCTTTATTTTGAACACTTTGCTAATCCCTCTCCTCACTTCACCTCCTCACCTTTTGCCACCCATCCTCCTCCACGACCCTTGTTCACATAATTCAAAGGACCCTTCTCCACCTTGCCACCGACGGCTGGGACATAACACTCCAATGGATTCCCTCACACAAGGACATTCGTGGTAATGAGGTCCCTGCTGCTGCTGCTGCCAAGATGGCCCTGTCGGAGATAAACAATTTTTTTAAAAACATAACTCTCTTCCCTTTACAACTCTCCACCGCCAAACACTTCATCTCCCGGGCCTGTCGCACCACCTGGGACAAAACACTTCTCAACTCCCTCCGCACCACTTCTATGGGTAGTGACTCTTCTCCACAGCCGGGGATTAGAAAAATGTCCCGCATCCTAGGACCTAGATGTTGGCCCCACCCGTCTCCGCCTCCGCCTGGGCCAGAGCCACAAAACACTCCGGACTCACCTACACCGCCTGCGTCTGTCCTAAGTGCATCAACATCCCGGAGAACATTGAACATTTCTTGCTACAGTGTCCTCACTTTCACTCCCAGCGTGTTGTGCTACGCTTACAACTTCTTGCCTATATAGAACATGAACACCTTTGACCTGCCTACCCTGCTGGCGGCGGCAGGTGTCCAGCCCACACAACAACCAAGGATTATATAAATCTTGATTTATATAATCCTTGACAACAACACACTATTATCCGCCCCATCTGCGCTTTCCTGAGGAAGACGGAACAACTGTCACGCCTGTGAACCCCTCATAAGACATCACCAGGACTCACGGAATCCACCCAAGAATCCTCGTAGCCCCAAACAGCAACTATTGGAAACCAAGGTATTATTTTACATCTTCATCATTACGCTCTAGAGAATTCAGGGTTATATAATTGCATTACGTGATATATTTTGAGAAGGTTTTCTTAATTACATTTCCGTCACAAATTTTTAGTTAGTGGGATATTCAATGTTTTCTGTGAGATCTTCTCTTCGAAAAATAAAGTTTAGTTTGGTTTAAACAAGGTTATGTTATTTGTCAATGTAGGTTAGGTTTGGTTAGGTTACATTAATATAGAAGCTATCAAATGTTCTCTATGACCAAAAGTAGGGAGTTCGACGAGATGCAGTCCCGATACATAGACGTAAACAAACGCCATTATGGTGAAGATGTAAAATTTTACCGAAACTAAGTTAAAGCAGTGTTTCGTGTACGTACAATGGACAGTGCATTCTGTAGCATCAGTCATTACAGTGTTTGTGGCTTGTCATAATGTCCTTCAATGTAGCCTTGGTAAAAATGAAGTGGAGTAGAATTAGCTGATAAGATTTGATTATCATCGCCCACCCCTTCGATCTGGTTATATTGTAGTGGAAGTGGGTGACAGGTGAGGTGAAGCGTGGGAACAGTTACCCAGAGTTGTGCAGGGCATTATTTGGTATACAATGTTTATCTTGAAATAATTAAAGTAAAATTTTTTAGGTATTATTTTGAGGTTAATCTGCATAACTACTGCTCGGACGATATCGATATGAATAGAAAGTCTTACATACTATAAATAATATAGTATTCAACACATCTGTGAAGGTTTCAGGTGGTGCTCGTGGTAATTTACCTGGCAAAGTGTCCTTAAAATTAGATTAGGGTAATGGCACTAGATTTCGGACAGCTAAGGAAAAAAAAAAAAAATTTCTTCAGATTTTGCCTTGTAACTTTTTTCCGGTTTCAATCAATTGAAATTATAAGGACATATATGGAAAGAAGAAGCCTTCAGCTCCCATTTAGTGGCTTCAAATTGTGAATTGAATGATTCAGAGCCAAGTTATTAAGCCGAAAAAAGTGTCCGGGAATTAAAAATACCCAAGAACTTACTTCCCGGACACTATAACTTATTTCCGTCCAAGCCCATTTCTTGGGTCTTTTAAGATCAATAGATGGCTCAAATTTACAGATGTTGTGTGTTCTTATTGCATTTATCAATAGTAAAAGTTTATGTACCTTTTATGCTTTGATTATGAAATAGTATTCACAAAAATGGTAGTTGATAAAAAAAAAAGTGATAATTAACACTAATGTTCTGTTTTTTTCGTACAGATTGAATCTAATTTATTTGTGACAATGAACTAATATCATACATCTTCCTGAACAATATAAGAATAAAACAACCATAGAAAAATGCAACTTTTATCAATCAAATTCACACTTACAGCTTAACAGATGGTAGTCCTAGGCTATATATTTTAGAACTCGAGAGTGCTACTTTTAAACAAACAGGATGAAAGTATAGATGTGGCATTTATGCTTAAGAATGAAATAACTACATTGTCAGAGAAGTGCTACAAATGGACCATGGATGGAAGAGTAGCTATATGGATTAAAATTAAAGGAAGTTTTACTGAGTGTGTGCTTGGAAAAGTTAGACTTAGGATAGGCTAAACCCTAGTTTAATGTAAATTCAATTAATGAAACTTGTACTTTATTAACTATGCAATAGTTGTAATGTATTAACTATGGCTGTTGTATTTTTAGTTAAAATAGTTAAAATATAAATTGAAATTACTTTGATTTTGTTTAAAAGTAGTACTCACGAGTTCTAAAATATATAGCCTAGGCCTACCATTTGTTAAGCTGTAAGTGTGAATTTGATTGATAAAACAAAATGTTAACTTAATTTTTTTTTTTTTATTCTTTTATTTCCGCTCCATTAGAAATGGCTTCCGCTGCCTACTCTCTATCTATGTTCTTCTAAGTCTAATACACTAACTTACATCATACGATCCCTTTTTCTTGAACACTTCTATTCATGCCAATTGCACTCCTGTTTTTACTGATGGCTTTAAATCCCAATATGGCTCTGGTTTTGGTGTTCTTTGACAAACCCACGTCCTCCATTTGATGGAATAATTTCACTATAACAAATTTTTTTTTCCGTCCCCATACTTTGCCTTGCCATTATCTCTTTGTTCTGATGTCTGCTTTTTAGCTTAACATAGTGCCGTACGACCTTTGATGTCTGGTGCTTATTTCATGCACATTAAATCAATCAATCAATTTGAAATTAGGTTATCTATTTACTAGCCATGCTGATTCCATTCTTATATAACTATAATCTTATTCTTTGTTACCTTCAGGGAACTGCTGGAGCCTTGCCAAGTAGTGTTAATGTGGTGATGGCCAGCAAGATGCCTCCTAAAGTGGTAGTTGTTGGATCTTGTATGACTGATCTTATCAGGTAATATCCATGTTACTTTAGAAAGATTGTGTTTTTATTTCTAGTCAAGGGAATAATTTTTACTTATTTTTATGGTTGTGCTTTTGATTTTGATTAAGGGTGGGATTTTTACTATTTCTATGCATACAGATGACATTCAGTGACATTGGCAACTCTATGGCCTATTTGTTACTTTGTGCAATTATAGATTACTTCAAATGGTATAAATAAAGTTCCTTTCATGGAAATTCAATACATACACTTTATATAAAAATTCTGTAGTTTGGGGACATTTTTTATATGGTTATGATTACATTAAACTTTTTAACTAAAAAAAGTCTTGTATATACACTAAAACCTCTATAATTCGACCAAAGTTGGGAAGACCTGGGTCGAATTAGCCGAAAGTCCAAATTATCTGATTATTACCTCTCTAGGCATTCCACACAATAAGAACTCACTAAAACATGCCAAAACAGCACAGATCTTAGTCCTTGTACCCACCAAAGCATGGCTGATTCTGAAGTCTTGAAATGCAGTATGTACACCTTGGTCTCGTATTGAACGTCCAATAGGTTGATAGGAGACGTCGTTCTATGCAAAATCGTTCTGTGTGATACATGTAGCCTGTGGGGAAAATGACAATTGGTCGATCGGTTACCAAAATTGTCCCTGAAATTAACGTATACTGCATATTATTAACAATTATTAAATATGAATGGTTAAAAAAACATTAAATAAGGTTTTCCTAACCTTAATCCTACGGGGATGTATGTACAGGGGAAGGGGAAGTCAGAGGCTTTGTGAGGATCACTCGCTATCGGTGTCCTCACCGTCACCAGTTGCGTGACTTGTGAGAATGTTGATAGCTCTTGAGGTCCTCCTGAAGGGATAAACATCCCTTTTCAAGCCTGTGAATTTATCAATGGTGACCTCAGAGGGGCCAGCCCAAGGCTCTTTAGCCATCTCCATTATTTGTCGCTTGTCTAGAGGCACCCCTTCACATTCTTTCTTACTAATCCAAGTGTTCAAATACTGTTCCATCCTGATTACCCTCCAATCAGGTGCCCGCTTCCTCGAGTCTAACTTGGAAGCCCAATAGGCCTTAATAGATGCATGAATCTCGGAAATGGCCTTCCGTAGATGCATGGCCAGGCATGTCTGTGGGTCGAAGTTGGTGGTCTGATGCGTGATCACTGAAAACGAAACTAGTCACACACAACGTTCAGTATGGTAGTAGGTCGACTGAGGGAGGCGGGAACAGTCATCCAAACGGACAGACGCCTGTGACATCAGCATTACGTCATCTCTGGGTGCATTCAATACGATTACGCTTGCTCTGTATAAGAACTCCTCGGATTTGCTTCGCTTATTTCCGCCATCCCGTTCTTTACAGTCACGATCGTTTGGTACAATGATTTTTATTTAATATTTTTGGTCACTCGTTCTATAAGAGAATTGTTCTATCTGAACACGTTCTATGTGGGACCAAGTTGTACTATACACTCATACCTCGGTTTAACGGACCTCGCTTTAACGGATTATGGAAGCAACGGACAATTTGAAAGTCCCGCAGTACGGATGGAGATGTGGCAACACCGGACAGCCAGAAGTGCAACAACACGTGTAGCTCATTGTTCCACGATTTTTGACCTTGTGCTCAAATTATCATAATTTTCTACAACCATGTCATCTGGAGGAAAAGTAGAAAAGAGGAAAAGGGTGAATTTAACTGTAGCACAGAAGTTTGAGCTGATCAAAATGTTGGAAAGTAGTAAGTCTGATTTTCAATTAAAATTGTTGATTTACTATATTATAGTGTATATTTACAGTGTACAGGTATTTTACACTGTTAGATTGGATAGTGTGCTTGATTAAAAGTACAGTACTGTATTTATTACTGTCCTGCTTAACGTAATTGTTAATATTAGTCGTAACCTGGGTATTCATACCATAGATTCTGATTATCGGTATTAACGGACAATCGGCATTATCGGATTGATGCTCCCCTCTTTTAGTCCGTTAAACCGAGGGATGAGTGTACTCTGTCAAGCCACGTCTGTCAATAACAAAGCTCACAATGGTAACAGCCTTGTCTCATCACGGCATCTAATTACCTGATGCACTCCGTATATTTGGACGTGGAGTGCATCAGCCAATCAGATACCGTGATGGGATGCGGCTGTTGCCATACCGTAAGCATTGTTATTGACAAACTTGGTTGTACGGAAAAATTCAAACTTGGCCTGAAACATGTGGAATTATCTGAAATTTGAATTATATGGATTCAAACTATTGAGGGTTTAGTGTATTACATCCAACACTGACATGGGCATGAACTTGAAGTTTAATTAAATGTTTAATTTTTTTTTCATTAATTTGATTCTATTCAACTGAGAAAAATTCTTGGTAATTTGAGATAGAGTGAGAATAATGGGAGTTCCTTAGGCAGGAGGCTGTAGTGCCCATGATGGTAGTAGAATGTACATTGATAAGGTTTTACACTCGCCTTCAGCTACACACCACGCCTGCCCAAGCCTGGGGAAACATTGCATGGACACAAGTTCTCCGTGGGATTTGGAGGGAAAGGTGCCAACCAGTGTGTTGCAGCT
Organism: Cancer borealis; assembly: GCA_036785275.1. Classification (NCBI taxonomy): domain Eukaryota; kingdom Metazoa; phylum Arthropoda; class Malacostraca; order Decapoda; family Cancridae; genus Cancer; species Cancer borealis. The sequence continues at coordinate 68,666 of JAXIVD010000491.1, forward strand.
ACAAGACTTGGGGCCACCACAGCTATGATTGCCATGGTAAGGATGTGATATTTGAAGGAAAAGTTTTTCATGTGAAGCAAGAGCTTCACTCCTTACAATTCTATTTAGTATTTAATTCCCTCCATGGAGCAGCATTTAGTGTATATTTCCATGGCATAGATTGACATCTCATTGATTCTGTCTTGTGTTAAGCTCAGATAATATTTTTTTTCATATAGGTTGGGGATGATTCGTTTGGCCAGAACTACCTGCAGAATTTTAAGGACAATAACGTAGACACATCCTTTGTAGGAGTTACCAAAGAGGCTGCAACAGGTGTGGCCTCTATTGTTGTGGATGATGCAGGTATGTGGAGGCATTGCCTTATTAGATTTGTATCATCATCATCATCATCATCTCCCTCCATTTAGGTCTGACTTCTTTCATCCAATCCTTTTGCGTAATCAGGCAGAAAACGACTGAGTTAGATTTCTATTGCAGAATCTGGAGTGGTTGAAAAAGGTTAATAAGGCTATAAAATCACAAAGTGTGGTCACAAACAAGGATGGGTGTACCTGTCATTAGAACATCGTCTGTATTGAGAGCATGTATATAGTATAAAATTGTCTATTACATGGCAAGCATGATGCCTCATAATACAACAAAAGTTATGGCCCACTGTATGCTACTTTATTTGTTGGCAGGGAATGTACTTCAGTTAGAAAATTTTTACACCTAAATATAATATTCACATGTCCATCATTACTTATACATGGATTCTGCATGTACAGTAATTCTTTATACATTAATTTCTTTAAGGGGAGAACTGCATTATAATTGTTGCTGGAGCCAATCTGAAGATGACTCCCTCTAATGTGGAGAAAGGTGATGGTTTCATCCAAGGTGCCTCAGTGTTGGTTTGTCAGGGGGAGATCACCCAGGAAGCCACCCTTACTGCACTCAAGCTAGCGCGCGCACACAACGGTGAGGAATAGCTCTAGGGAAAGAAACTGTTCTATATTTTAAATATACCATCATCTTTTATGCCACCACCCCCTCTCCTCTCCTCGATTTTGACACCTATTCTGCCTAACCATAAGAGTGAGCATCCTCTGTAATGTGTCTTGTGGGTTCTGCCCTTTTACCTTCTCTCAGCTGTTGTCTCCCCCCCATCTCATATATATATATATATATATATATATATATATATATATATATATATATATATATATATATATATATATATATATTTTTTTTTTTATATACAATAGAACCTCACATTACAAGTTTAATTCGTTCCATGAGAGCTCATTTTGTGATTTACTCGTCTTACAAAATAATGCCAAATAAACCACGAAACAAAGAAAAATCATGTAAGCTCAGTGCCCACTAGTATGAAGATTGCTTGTAGGATTTCCACTCGTATTTCAAGACAAAAATACTCACAAGCTGCAGCTCGTAAAGCAAATTACTCGTACAATGGTGCACTCTTACTGCAAGGTTCTACTGTATATATATATATATATATATATATATATATATATATATATATATATATATATGTGTATATATATATATATATATATATATATATATATATATACATATATATATATATATATATATATATATATATATATATATATATATATATATATATATATATATATATGTGTGTGTATATATATATATATATATATATATATATATATATATATATATATATATATATATATATATATATATATATTTATATAGGTATATATATATATATATATATATATATATATATATATATATATATATATATATATATATATATATTTATATAGGTATATATATATATATATATATATATATATATATATATATATATATATATATATATATATATATATATAAGTATGAGTGTGTGTGTGTGTGTGTGTGTGTGTGTGTGTTGATGTAGCTTAATCAACACTGAATTTTATTTATTTTACAGTAAAAACCTTGATGAATGCAGCACCAGCAGATGGTTCTCTTGATGCAGCTATTATAAAGCATTCAGACATTTTTTGTGTTAATGAAAATGAGGTATGATCTTTGTTTTAAGTTTGGCTATAATTGTAAGAAGTTTTTAACAATAATTAATAGTCTGCTACTGGCCAAAATGCAATCAACTTCATATTCTCCATAGGCAGAAGTATTAACAAGATTAAAAGTGAAGACAAGGAAAGAGGTTGAGCAAGCTGCCGAGGCATTGTTGCAGCGAGGGTGCAAGAGTGTGATCATTACTCTGGGTGGGGATGGTGTTATATACTCCACTGCAGAGGGACACACACACATACCAGCTAAGAAAGTCACCCCTGTTGACACTACAGTAGGTGTCTCCTTAAGTATAGCAGATGGTTGTAGCTGTGAAGAGAGAGAGAGAGAGAGAGAGAGAGCATTCTGAATTTGCTTTACTTTGTTTTATTTACTCATTTTCATACTAAAATTACACAAAAGCGGTGTTGGCTCGTGTATAGGTACTGCGGAACTGCAGCACCCCTTATTGCCACTCGATATTATCGATAACATTCAATATAATGAGTCCTTTCTTCTTTAATGCTTTCTTTATACTTGTACATTATATAATCCTGATCCTTAAGCTTAATGTCAGTAGCCATCCCATATTTTATGAAAAAAATACAAAAATCCTTGTATAGAACTGTGTGCTTCACAGTTGCAGTGACGCGATGTTTGGCTGTTGTGCACATGCGCACATGTCCAAAATAGGAAGCTGCACGCTAGGTAGAGAAAGCACTGTCCTTCATGCAGTGCTGACTGCCGATCCTGGTGTGCTGGTGGAAGGTAGTGTTTCTTTTTGACTCCGTGTGTGAATTCTGAAAGACTAAATGCACTTGCCGTGCTTTCAATGGAGAAAAATTTCCTCAGTAGTCATCCAGAGATCAAGGAGAAAATAATCAATCTGTTCGTGCAAATTAAAACAAGAAGAGTGGATTTGGTTTTTAAATGAATGGATCAAGCTTGAACGGTAACAATTTAGGCTATTAGTAAGTAAAAATTTTTTGATTTTGTTCTGTTTAGGATTTTATTAAGTGTATGTATTTATTTTTATATGTTTTGTTTCCTTTTACACAATATTATAACAATGGCTAAAACTTTTCTGAAGTATCACCCCTACTAATTGAAGCTATGAGCTGCCACTGCACAAAAGGAATACCATGTATCAACATTCATATTAAATTTAATCAGTCTCAGGGAATATGAGAAGCTTCGTCAGGGAACATAGTGCTTATAAGGGAAAAAAGGGAAAAACAATTGCGGGTAAGGAGGTGGAAGGCGATGCTGTACCTGGAGGTGCCCTCATCACCACATACACTATCATGAGTTAAAAATCACAAACTATGTGCAAACTACATAAAACTCCTTCAGTTCATGGCTGACAAATAAAATGACATGTACTCAAACCTCTGGTTTCGAATAGCTCCCTTTTTGAACAATTCAGTTCTTGAACAGAATTTCGAAATCATAATTGCCCAGTTGTCAGTTGTCGGTTGTCGAACAACCTACTTGGCAACTGCCGCCAGCAAGGCTTCAGCCCTTGCCCAGTCAACATCCGCTGTGAAATGTTCTTTGATTTTGGCGATATTTCTTGTGTTATGCATTATTTTTTCAATTTTTATTTTATTCCATAAGCCAACATAGGACCTTTGCTCTCTACAACCCCCCTGGAGAGTAAGGGCAATGAAAAAGGGAGGGTATACTGTGTCCATAGCACCCTCAGGCTGTTCATGACTGAACTTGTTGAAAGCCTTTTTTCCTCTCAGCATGGCCCTTACACCTTAGGAAAGAAAGGGATAGTGAGAGGTTAAGAAGAAAAGATAGATGAAACAAGGGAAATAAAGCTAGAAAAAGAAAAAGGCCAAGTGAAAATTGGTTGGACCAGAGACTGAAATCCAAAGCTTCGCAGCATCAGACCTCAATCTCAAATGGAGGGGGGGACATGAGTTAAATATGAAGTGACAGGAGTAAACTCTGGGATCCTGTTGTTGATATGACCCCTGCCCTGGGCCCAATTTGCGTGGTTAACCTGACTTGTGTTGGACCAGATGCACTTCTCTTTTCCTCTGGGGGACTAGGGGCTAAGTGAGAGGAGTGTATGTGTATGTATGCATGGGTGTGTGTATGTGCACCTAGTCTCAGCTAACCTTGTTTAGGGTGATAACAGCCTGGTATATAGATAGATAAATAATTATATACTTTAAGGCTGTATAATTGAGATAAAAATTACTCTAATGACAATATTTGAAAGTGTAACAGTCATATCTATTCCAACTTTAGCTGATGTGTTCACGCCTCAAATGTGACTGGAAAGCTTTTATTAAAAAATATAACTCATGAATTTTTTCAAGTGCTGAACAGCTTTCAACCAATGAAGTGCCTATGATAGATAAGGAGTCACGGTTAAAAATTTCTAGCACAAAATTACTGCATTGCATGTAATGATAACAAAAGGTGTAGAGCACAAAGATCCCACGTCCACAAACTGATATGAATGCAAGACTGGTTTGTCTCGTCCCACACTGGTATAATTGATTTTTTGGATTTATGTGAGGAGAAATTTTAATAAATTGGGTTAGATATGAAGTGACAACTTTTGGACCTTGTGGATACGACCCCAGCCCTCAGCCCTATTTGCGTGACTGACTTGACATGATGTGTTGGGCAGGGTGTACTTCTCTTCTCTGTGGGTCTATGGGCTAAGTGAGAGGAGTGTGTGTGTATGTATGCCTTGTCTTGGCTACCCTCCTTTAAAGGGATAACAGCCCGGTATATAGATAGATAGTTATATAGATGGCTGTCAATCAATTGTCAAATTTTGGGTTGCTCAGATGTCTATATAGTGACTTTGATGTGCATGAGAGCAACCAACCAGCTATCAATGGTTTACCTTTAGTCAAGTGGTCAGAAAATTATTATCATATCCCTGTAGTCCTGGATTTGATTTCAGAGTTGTACAGCTAATAGTTCATGACTTCTTTCTTGTCTGTTTGTCAGTTTCTTAAGGATTAGTGCTGTATCTGGTAAAAAAAATTTGGAAATCAGAGTGATTTAGTGTGAAAACCTGAGTAACAGTCTACACACCATTAAGCTGACTGTCTATATAGGTCAGTGTTCATCAATGATATTTTGTTACCTACTTTTACAAGATGATGTGCTCCTGTCTGTCCATTTCGATTATGAGATAAATACTTGTTTCAACAGGGAGCAGGAGATGCCTTTGTCGGGGCCCTGGCGTACTATCTAGCTTACCATTCTCACATGGCCATGGTTGAGATGCTGCAGAGATCCTGCCAAGTGGCCACAGCCTCTGTGCTTGCCCCAGGGACACAGACCAGCTATCCCACCAGAGAACAGCTCCCTACCCATTTGTTTAGCTAAGACACTGAAATAGGTAGGCTGTAGACTTGACACAGAATGTTTGGTCAATTGTGTTTTCTACTTTTACATATAACTAAGCCATTTTATATGTACCCTTTTAATTATACTTTATGTAACATTGAAATTGTCGTTAAGGATAAAATGTATCTACACTCAACCCTCAATTTAACGGACCTCCATTTAACAGATTTCGGATTCAACGGACTCCATATACCACTGGACAGGCCATGGACTGCCCATGAAATATTCATAATCATATAAATAAGTAAGGTAAGTGTAACAATCATTGCATTTCATAATAAGATTGCCTTTATATGTGGTAATCTGTACCATATGAAAAATACTGGTGTCTGTCCCAAGTACCAAGCAATGATCGTTTTCGAGTAGCAACAAGTTGATTCCCCATTTAGTCCGTTAAAACGAGGTTTGAGTGTATCTATATATAGGTTTGGGAGTTGTATAAGAAAGAGTTGAAGTATGTTGAGTTAGGCTTGATATGGATCAGTCATGCACAGTTAAAGCAAGCAAACACTAGTCAAATGCATCTTCTCCCTACAAAGTCACGTGTCAGGGAAGAGGAGCTAGATGTGTATGATCCCCTGATTACCAGGTAGATAAAAAAGGTGTCCAGTAAACCCGGTAAATGTGTTGCTTATGTAGCAATGAGGTTCTACTATCTGGTTCTTGGTGAAGATTTTGTAATGAAAGTAATAGTATTCTGTGGCGTTTTTATTTTGTGCCCATAATCGTTGATGTATGAGGCTTGTATTAATGATGTGCCTTATGCCATGTAAGAAACAATAAATGTAAGAAATGTAAGAAACAATAGATATTTGCATTATGTATATGAAATAGCATGTATTGTATATATGCATTATATTCATATATAGAATTTAAGGAGATACAAAAGGTTTCCTTTTATATATCGTATAAACTTTTGTTTGGAAATATACAAGAATACACAGGTAAAATAAGTTTTGTTTATCTGAATCTTTCATGATTTTCATATGTATCTTTTCACTCGTACCTCAACAAATTTATTTATTTTATATTTATCTTTTGATTTTGCTGCAGAAATTTTGCTTTAGAAACTGTATTTGGAATATATACTTCTCCCCTGACAGTTGCAGATTCGACTTTTGTGAGTTCAGTTTTACATGTGAGATAAGGAAGAAAAACTATAATATGGCATTCTCTGGGTAATCAGCTCACCTTCCGTTATCAACCTCTCATAAAGGGTGCTCTCTCTCTCTCTCTCTCTCTCTCTCTCTCTCTCTCTCTCTCTCTCTCTCTCTCTCTCTCTCTCTCTCTCTCTCTCTCTCTCTCTCTCTCTCTCTCTCTCTCTCTCACTCTCACTCACTCACACACACACACACACACACACTCTCTCTCTCTCTCTCTCTCTCTCTCTCTCTCTCTCTCTCTCTCTCTCTCTCTCTCTCTCTCTCTCTCTCTCTCTCTCTCTCTTTCTCTCTCTCTCTCTCTCTCTCTCTCTCTCTCTCTCTCTCTCTCTCTCTCTCTCTCTCTCTCTCTCTCTCTCTCTCTCTCTCTCTCTCTCTCTCTCTCTCTCTCTCTCTCTCTCTCTTTTTAATTTATTTATACGAGATTGTAATTTACAGAGGAGTTGTGACTACGTAACATAGATCGGAGTAACTTTACCGGCTAAAGGTTACAGTTTTAGTGCATCCTATCTTAAAAACTCACTCTGCTAATAAAATTGAATACAATATTGATTAAAAAGTACATACAAATTAAGTAAAGATATATATCACCCAGTAGCCAGTCATTCACTGTCTTTTTGAAGCACTGCACTGTTTTTTCATCAAAGTTTATATCTGACACAATCAGAGTGTTCCACAGTTTAATGTATTTGTGTGTAAACTGATGTTGCTGGTGCCACGTGCAACATATTGGCTGCAACAGCTCATCAGGTGTCTGAGTGACAACTTGCATGGTGACCTGAGCCCATGGTAGTGGTTGTCACACTCTCGTAGGTGACTCACTTTCTCCACCTGCACTTTATACGCCACCGTGAGTCCCGCAACGTCATGACGGTGTTAAAGAGTGTGCAGGCGTGTCTCATGTCCCGCGTCACTGTTTGTGATGAGCCTCACCGCACGGTCTTGTACTTTGTCCAACAGGGTGAAGTGTTTGTTTGCAGCACTCACTCATGCCAGACGAGCGAACCCCATGGAGGAGCGCACCTGTGCCTTGTAGAGCGTCTCCAGCTCCTTGCCATCGAGAAGCACAACATTCTCCTTAGAGATGCCAGCTTCCCAGAGGTCTCTCTGGCGAGCCACTCAATGTGGGTTCTGGTCAACCCACGATCATAGGTGACCCCCAATACTTCCACCTCGTCCTGTGGTATCAGGGTTGCCCCGTAGAAGTTAAGGCGCAGGGCTATATTTGACCGTGAAATGAGGAGCAGCTGTGTAAACAACAACCTACTCTCCAAATACAGCATTCATGGATACAAATCGTTCAATAAAGATCATATCAACAAAAGAGGTGGTGTTGCACTGTATGTGGCATCATGGCTTAATCCAGTGGAAATATTGCCAACTGATACTTTCATGGAACATTTGTGAGTTAGGTAAATGCAGATTAATTTGCAGTTAATATCTCAGTCACCTACAAACCTCTGAGAAAAACCCACAAACATGACACCAAAATATATAGAGTTGCGACAATCACTCCGAAACAGAGTCACCAATTCTGGTAAACTTAGTGTATCTTCACTATATCGACGGACTGAATCGCTGCGGCATTGTATTAGTCACAAAGATTGCTAGAATTTTTAGGAGATAACTTATTAACTTAAGCTCATTAGTATCAGAGCCAATGCATGAAAATAATATACTTGATCTTATTATTGTCAACCAGAAACAAATGATCAATAAAGCAGTTGGCGAACATCTTGGCTCTTGTGATCATAAGCTAGTACGAGTTGATATCAATACAATGATTAATGTACTTGAAAACAAGACTTTGGTGCCAAATTTTAGAATAGGCAATTTTGAAAATCTGAGATAAGCAGTATCACATTTTAGTCAGCAGATAAAACACAGATTGAGATACATTGGTCCTATTTTACAAAATTAATTACTAAAACAGCAACGTAATTTCATCTCATGCTGTGAGTGAAGACCTAACAATAAAAAAGTCATCCCTGGTTTAATAATCAAATTAAATGGTTACTTCAGGTGATAAATAGGTTACATAAATAAATGAGAGCACATAATTAATCTGAGAACATTGGATTACCTTTATATATATACAGTGGTACCTCTTTTTTCGAACACCCTTTGACTCGAACACTTCCCAATCCGAACACATTTGGCGAACAAATGTTGTCCTCCAATCCGAACACAAACACACGCGGCGGCCGACGTGTGTGTAATCAGTGTGACGAATCAGTAACCAGCCTTGCATCTCTGTTTACTCAATCCCTACAACAAGGTTTACTTTATTAGTCCCAGTCGATTGGAGTTAGTGAACGTCAGCCCAGTCTTTAAGAAAGGAGACAGAAATATGCCCGGGAATTACAGGCTTATTAGCTTGACATCCGACATTCACAATCTTTTTATAGACCTTTCCAGCTAAACTCAAGATAATTATACTCCCAAATTCATATCTACCACCTTTATTACCCCTTGTAGACTGGGATAATGATGGCCTTTGTCCATACTTTTGGTATCTCTCCTTCTTTCCAAGCTAATTTTCATATCTTAAGAGTGCATTCATTCAATTACAGTCTTTATCACCATCCAGTCCTGCTGCCTTTTCATTTGCCTAATGTCCAATTGCTTTCATCACTTTCTAATTTTTTTATTCCCCCGTGTTTGTGAACCTTCCTATCACTACCTATCATTCCCATACACGTCACACGCTTCACCTACACTCTTAATGTGATTTTTCTAAGTATTCTTTCCACCTTCCTTTCACAGCCGCTTTCTCTCAGCATTCTTCCCTCTACATTTTACACCTCATCCCCTTCGTTGCTGACATTTGCTCCTCTTCCTCTCCCATTCTTTACATTATTCCAATATAGTATTTTATCTTTTTACTTCTCACTCAGTCATCTACTCATCTTCCGAAGTTTTCGTCTACTCTTCTACGCATTCTGACTTCTATAAGTTTTCCTCATGTCCCTAGCTTCAGAAGAACACGTAGTTGTTAGAAAAGTATTATATTGTCTTACATGTATCATATTTGGTTTAATGAATTAGTTTATCAGTCGACCTGCTTTTATGGAGCTCACCAAATAATGTACAAAAAGTGGTTTAGTCCGTCAGTCCCGCGCCCGCTGCCCGGCGGCAATGTTGAGGCGAGGCGGAGCCCAATACCCAGGTATGGGGGTGGGGATTTCTTGGGGGGGAAGGGGCTACGCCACCACACCTGCAGAATTCACGACGCAGCCCACGCGCGTCTTTAAGGGCGTAACACATAATGCAAAGTCTCGTCAGCAAATTGTTGTCTTAAGGCTTCACTATATCAGTTATTCTGCTGTTAAATGGGTGAGGGGACATTTACAATAAATTATAATGGTGAAAATTGTCTCCGGAGCAGGAAAATGGTCAGTGGAGTCGAATTCTTCCGAGGTTAAATCATCGGTAAATGCAGCTGCCGCGGAGCCAACCAGCACGCGGAGACTGCATCCCGGTCCGCGACTGTCGACAGTGTCGAGTGTTGACAAGTAGGGTAAAGTGGCCTCCTGCTGCTGCTGTTGCTACCACTAACTTTGATTCAATTATGAATGAATGTCCCAGAAGACTCTCTGGTCCAACCTGCAACCGAAATTATTTCGTTTTCACTTGACCCAGCAGGTAGCAGCTCCACGACCCTGATGGCAGCCTTACCGCCCCGCCCTGGGCTGCCACACCTTCATGACCCACATTTTTAATAGCCTCGACGGCTCCCTTTTGCTTAGTGGTGGAAATCTTTGCTGTGCTAATATTTTTTCTCATTAAATATAATTGATATGAAACATCAAGAATTCAATGTCGAGCAGTCTTTGCATCAGGTTGTCTGGTGCAGCACTAGACATAGTGACGTCAACATTGTATCACTTCTAGAAGGTGGCTGATATTAGGAAGAGGGAAGGTTATCGAAATGAAAAATCATTTGTGGTCTAGGAAGTGTCGGCCTGAGTAGTTGAAAGGGATGGGCAATAACAGTTTCCAAAAGAATCTTCCACAATTTTATTGGAAAAATAACCAAATAGGAATGTCGAGGAGAAAACCAGTCTGAGAAAACAGAATAAATTCAGATTTGCCGTACGTAATGAGATGAAATATATCTAAAAAGGAACTACAATATTCACACAGAAATGTTTAAGAAAAACTGAAAACGACTGTAAAGATATGATTGAATAAAAGTAGTATTAAATGTTCATGCAACTGATTGCCACCAAATGAAAATGTAGAGCAGAATTATAAAGCAAATTGAGGAATAAGTTCATACAGGATTAGGGTGCCGGATGGCTGTGATACAGTGTTCGACTCGTGGCGATTGTCAGTTTGATTCTGGTTTAAGAATTAATTAAGGCAGTTTCTTGGTGAGAGGGATAGCGTTCTCGTTAAACCTAGCAGAATATTGTCTAAAGCTAGTACGGGGGGATTATTTAATAACTTTATTTCAGTCATATGGGATTAGTAGCTTCTGTAAACTAAGTATATGAATACAAAAACATGCAGGATAGGTAAGGTATGATAAGATTAAATACCTTTCATTTACGAAGTAATTACTTGAGAGATATTTTACACCTGTCCTCGATCAATGTATTAAATGTCTCTGGCCTCTTAACAAACCTATAACATAGATATAGTAGTTATCTGAGAGGAATTAAGAGAATAATCAAGTTTAGTATGAGAGAAAACACCAACTAAACGTAAAATTGGATGTTTTTTCGCTAAGAAATAATAAAAGTGTTTTGCTCGTGCTTACAAGAGTATACAACTAAATGCACACCACTCGAGACTGCAAAATAGTGGGAACTACATTTAAAGTAACGAAGTGGAACTGATGTGTCTTGAGAAGAAAAAAACTTAATGTCATTTCATCTGCCTTCCATTAGGTTACTGGAAACTTCAAATTTTAGCATTTAGGTACTATCACTGCTATATAGTGAGTATTAAGAGAAAACATTGAAATACTACAGCTACCATTCACTGGAAGTTCAAGCGTGTGTTAAAGGTTATTGATCCAGAAGACGTGAAAGGTTTTCCGTTAACGTCATATGACATGTTAAATTGCGTCTCTGGAAACAGACGGAAGCTTATGGATGAGCATGCTTCTTAATTTTAACTCTAGCCAAGTCGGCATCGATGAAGGTGAGAGTTTTATATTAATAATTATTTTTCCTCCTATTTGCTGGCTCTGCAAAGGGGTTTCCTCAGCTCTGTAGAGTGTCTCACAACTGTGGAATGATACTACACTTTTAAATAGTTAGAGTCAAACTCTATTTGTCTGCACTGTCTCTAGTCTCACATTTCGCTGCTCTGTTACTTCTTTTACTGTCTCTTCTACTGTTTTCTTCGTGGTCACTCGTAATCTGACTATGCAGCTGCATGGTTCTCCTCCACCTCAACATCTCGTGACTCTGGTTACACGATAATTTCCTGATCATTCACTCCCATCCCTACTCCGTCCTTCTTATCAAAGCAAAAGTTTAGCAGCTACATCACTTCTCTATCTTCTTGAATGATACATTGTGGGATAGTCTGCTTTTCCCAATTTTTTCGTACAGCTTGGACTCTTTTAGAAAGAGATCATCAAGATAGTTAATTGATTTGCTGTTTAGAACCCTTTCACTTTGTCCAGCGCATAACCTGGCGTCGTGACCCGGCGCCAGAGGTGTTGCGTTTCGAAGGGTCCGGCACGCAGTCTCTCACTTCCTAAGTTATGCTTGAAAGCGGCCACTACCCATGGAGGGTGACAAGCCCATGTAACGGCGCCCGCGAGGGTTCATGAGAGATTGTCGGAAAGGGCCTCTCCGTAGAGTCGGGTTGCTTAAAAATGCTGCCTTAAGCAGGTGGTAAACTCCATCTATGGCTAAATATGACCACGAGACCGATAGCGAACAAGTACTGTGAGGGAAAGTTGAAAAGAACTTTGAAGAGAGAGTTCAAGAGTACATGAAACAGTTAAGAGCCAAACGGACTCGAAGGTCGAACCGAGGGGATTCAGCTCGTCAGCCAAAGCCGGCTGGGCGTCGGGATTCGCTTATGCGACCCAGGAACTCTTGGACGTGTTTGCGTTCAAGCCGGCGCCGGCGGGCGGATTTCCCCACGTGATGTAAGTCGCCGCTGTGTCTAACAACTTTGTTTATTTTTGTCCCGAATTTGTTTTGTAGCCTTTGAACAGACAACTTTTTGTTATGAAAATAAAGTGACCGGCGTAAGTATGAGTAATTGAGTGTATCGACGGCCAAACAAAATGTGCCACACATGTGATTGTAGAATAACTCTTCATACAATTTATGCTTCATATAGCATTATATCTGTTATAATCCTAAATACTATATTCGAGTGAGTAGCAGGTGTTGTAGAGGAGTAGCAGTGCCTCTTCGGGTCTTTCATTTTAACTTTAGTATTTTTTTTATAAAGTAAACTGTAAGGAATTAAGAATAACTTCTGGTGAGTATACTGCCAATAAGTCGTTGTGATTTTGGCCAATGGCATGTGAATCGTCTTCGACGGCCACTTGACACTCACTCTGGTCAGATTAGCATCTATCTTTCTTGTTTGCCCAGTAATGCCTGACGTCAGTTTGGCACCCAACAGTGCATCGAAGACGACACAGTCGCTATCTTGTATCTGGAGTGTTTTGATACAACAATGGTGTGCTGTATTTAACGCATCCAGAAAACTGCTCCGATAATATGTCATCCCATAAAAAAAGTAAATAATGGACACAAGGAAACCTTACTACTTGAAACAACGGGTTCGTTAGTTCAGTTTTGCTGCAGTTTACATCTTAACACATAATTTCACGTGCGAGATTGGCACTCGTGGTTACTCTTTACTTTTATGGTATACAGTGCATGTCTCAGCAGAGGTTTTGACCAGCTGCCCGGACCCATAAACCCGATCGGAGTATTGACCAGACGGCAGGTATTGACTGCCCCCAACTAGCGGGCGTGGCGGGAGGCGGACAGGTGATGCAGAGGGAGAGGAGTTGGGTGGTAAAGAGAGCGGTGGAGGCTGCAGCAAGGTTTTATATATAGAGAGTTGGCGGGACAAGGCTGGCCACTGACGAAGGCAGGGACGCTGCTGGAAAACCTTGACCTTATCTTCTTTCTTAACGTTACAAACTAGTCACATGAAACAACTTAAATGAATGTTCTATTTACTTATTATTATTATTATTATTATTATTATTATTATTATTATTATTATTATTATTGTTATTATTATTATTATTATTATTATTATTATGATTATGATTATTATTATTATTGTTACAATTATTTTTATTATTATTATTATTATTATTATTATGATTATTATTATTATTATTATTATTATTATTATTGTTATTATTTTTATTATTATTATTATTATTATTATTATTATTATTATTATTATTATTATTATTATTATCATTATTATTATTATTATTATTATTATTAGTAGTAGTAGTAGTAGTAGTAGTAATAGTAGCAGTAGAAATAGTAGTAGAAGTAGTAGTAGTAGTAACAGTAGCCCTGTGGTGGGAGCTGCAAGAATACTACCACCGTATTCCCTGCGAATCGTAAAAGGCGACCAAAAGGACTGAGCGAGGGTTCTGGGAAGCCTCTCCTCTGTATTCTCTCATATGAAAAGACAAGGTACGGAGGGGGAGGGGAGAGTTATGTCTTCCAGAACCCTAATTGTTTTGTCGTGGCTATTCCTTGTCAAAGGGGATATAAACCAGGTATTTTGATACATAGATTATTATTAGCATTATAATTATTATTGTTACCATTACTATTATTATAATTTTATAATTATTTATATTATCATAATTATAATTATGATTGAATAGCGGTTCAATGATGTAGTGGTTAGCACGCTCGGCTCACAATCGAGATGTCCTGGATTCGAATTCTGGTCGAATCCCTGCTCACCTAGCAGTAGTTAGGTACGGTAGTAATCTGAGGGCCTTGCCCATGCAATCCCGGCAGGAGTGGAAGGCTGTTCGTGTGTTGGTTGCTTCTTCTTATAAGAGACCAGCAATGGTCTACGCCACATCCTGATGGATATATATATATATATATATATATATATATATATATATATATATATATATATATATATATATATATATATATATATATATATTTATATATTTATATATATATATATATATATATATATATATATATATATATATATATATATATATATATATATATATAAATAATGTGTACATACCTGAGGTGTAACGAGTCTAGCCACTTGGCAATCAGAAAATAAATAAATAAAAAACAATAAAAAAGGAAATAATAATTGTGATAAAAGATTAAAAAAATCAAATATAAATATATAGACAAATAAGATAATAATGATAGTAATAATAGTATTATTATTATACCTTTATTTATATATATATATATATATATATATATATATATATATATATATATATATATATATATATATATATATATATATATATATATATATATATATATATATATATATATATATATATATATATATATATATATATATATATATATAAAGATATAATAATAATACTATTATTACTATCATTATTATCTTATTTGTCTATATATTTATATTTAATTTTTTTAATCTTTTATCATAATTATTATTTCCTTTTTTATTTTTATTTATTTATTTATTTTCTGATTGCCAAGTGGCTAGACTCGTTACACCTCAGGTATGCACACATTATTTATTTATCACTGACAGACTTCACAAGTACGCCTTGTACAAGTTTGGGTTTTGGGATCATCCCATATTTTCACTCCTGCACCTCCTATTACTTCTTTTATTTATTACGTTCCTTCATTCTCTGACTCCCCTCCTCTCACACTTTACACTTCCACTTCTACTCTATTTCCTTTCTTCCGTCTTCAATTATTATCCTATTGTTTCCTCATTGTCACCGGCACCTTCGGCGGAATCTAGTAATTTTCTACAGTGCACTTGCATTTTTGGGCTTGCTTTTTCGCTACCCACAACGTGTTCCACTTTTCTATCGTGTCTCCTAGTCACCTGCATGGCCTTAACTGGCCCTCCGTTCTTCTGTTGACTGGAGTTCTGCTTTACTCTACGCAACTTCCAAGCCTTATCCTCGCTGCTGCTGATGCCGTTATTCAATCGCCTTTCTACTGAGCTGCTTCATTGCCCGTGTTGCAACTGTTGTAACTGCTTACTCCTTGTCATGTCATTTACATATACTAGAAAATAGCGGTGCCAAAACTGATCCCTGTGGTACTCCACTTCCCTATATTCTGATTTTTCATCCTTTACTGCTGTTCTCTTTTCCCTTCCTTTCTGTTAGTCTTCCATCTAGTTTTTTTAATGTTCCTCGCAATCCTCTAATGTATTTCAACTTCCATAGTAACCTCCTGTGCAGAATCTTATTAATTGCCTTTTAGTCTAAATATATGCAATCTACCCATCCATCTCTTTCCATTTTAATGTAAAAAAGAAAAGAAAAATCTGATCACCATACATCTAAATTACACTTAAGAGGTAATGTAGATATATATTTTTTTATTGTTAGAAATGCAAATGCTTTTATCTGAATTGCAGACACATATGATAGGAGGCACCAATGTGCGTGGATATGAGACTGGATCTCGGAACGCCAACAACGCGTTGTTTTAAATGAAGTTGGCAAAACGTAAATATAGTACATACCATCTCAGGAAAGAAAATGACGTTCGGCTATCGTGAGAGAAAAGGATAACGT